>BSAI01000011.1:835109-857770 GCA_036245035.1 Adrianichthys oophorus | reverse complement strand
TTGTCTCACCTGTGTCCTAATAATTTGTCTCACCTGTGTTTTAATTAGTTGTCTCACCTGTGTTTTAATGAGTTGTCTCACCTGTGTTTTAATGAGTTATGAGTTGTTACATCTACCGTCCAACAAGATATTTTACCTGTTTCTTGGCATGTTGCCCCCTTCTTCTCTGTGTTGCGGTTGAACTCGTGGTTGAGTGAAGTGTATCTGTTCTCGTCATCCTCACACCCCCTTCATTGCCTCCGTCCAGCTCTTCATCCCACTCTAGATCTCTCTCCTCTCTTTTGTCGTCTACCTCTTCACTCTGGTCTCCTTCCTCCTCTTCTTCCCCCTCCCCCCCATCATTCTCCCTGTCCATAGCATTGGTGTAGTCATTACAACCACCCCCTGAAAACACAGAGACAAAGAACACAAGCATTTACTGTTGTTATCATCACTTTTCAGCAATTTATCTCTTCAACTGCAGAAAGAATTTTCTTTTAAAAGTCTAGGGATAGAATGTCAAAAGATGGGAGACTATGAAAGGAGGTCAGAAGGTTGGAAGAATACAGGGCTGCAGGAACATAAAAGAATAGACACGAGGAAAAAAGCATAGGAAAAAAGAAAAGAACAGTGCCACACAAGGACAAGAGGACAAAAGAAAAAGGTGAAAGAGGGAAAGGAGGACAGATAATACAGGATGAAAGATAACCAGAAGGAAAGAAAAGTTGCATGACAAAAGGACAGAAAATGTAAATAGTGGATAGAAGGTCAAAAGAACAAGAGGGCAAGAAAATACGACAAAGACAGGAAAAGGACAGGATTAAATTAAATTTGATGTTATTTATATCGTCAAAAAATACAACACAGTTGTCTCAATGGGCATCACCCAAGGAATTGTACAAAAACATAAAGTCAGACATAAAATATGAACAATAGCTGGTTGCTAAACTAAACTAAACAGACGAAGCCAAGCTGGGCATCCCTGCCTTTAGACTCTACTTGTCTGTGAGGAAAAACTCATAAAAAAACAGAATTCATAGAGAAAAACAAAAAAGAAACCTCAGGGATGCCCACATGAAGGAGGGGTCCTCTCCCTGGACGGACAGGTAATGTACCGGAACTGTAAAAGAAGAATGATCTTATCTAACTCTACAACTTCATGTTTGAATAGTGCAGTGGATGGGCTTCATCCAGATGGAATTGGGGGACAGCTGAGCAAGAGGCGAGGTCAACGGCCAAAGACAGGAGTACAGATGATCCACCTGGAATCTATACCGCTCCAAGATACAAGAAGAACCCGAGGCGAGGTCCATGGCAAAAGAGAGGAGCACAAACGATCCTCCTAGAATCTCTCCCGCTCCGAGACAAGCCAGAGGCAAGTTCCATGACCAAAGACAGGAGCACAGACGATAGGAAAGGACAAAACATGTATCACACTGCACCAAACAGAAGCATGAAGAACTAAATAAAAAATAATTCTGCATAAATTACAAAGAATAGAGGAAAAGAGGAGAGGAGAAGTAAGAGAGAACTTTCCCTAGCTTTTAACTTCTAGTAGCCTACTAGCAAATAATTGGTATTAAAATGTAATTCAAACATTGTTTCAATTCAAACATGTAATTCTTAATGGTAACTTCCATGTAATACGGCACAAATAACAGATGGTAATAATTTGATTTGAAATGGTTTATTTCAAGAAATCAGGCAAGAATAATACATATGTAACAAAATCAACAGACGTTTACATCCATAAAAATCATGGCAAAAATAAGATTATTAGGCATCAAATGATAGCTTGCGTGAAATGGAATGGGAGGAAGTAAACGTATTTAATCCTACCCCGACTCGACCACACCTTAAATGATAAATCCTGGTCAAATAAAAGCCCCATGTTTTTAACTGTGGGATTGGAGGCTATATTTGCACCATCCAGGGAGACTATCTGATCAGATAAAGCATATCTTGGGTATTTAGGACCTAGTATAATGACCTCAGTTTTTTCTGGGTTTAGGAGGAGGTAATTAACTGCCATCCAAATCTTGATGTTACTAATGCAGGCTCTAAGTTTCTCCAAGCGGTCATTCTGGTCAGTCTTAATGGATAGATACAGCTGTGTATCATCTGCATAACAGTTAAAATTAATCCCGTGTTTCCTGATTATATTCCCTAGAGGCAGCATGTAAAGCATAAACATGATGGGTTCTAGAACTGAGCCCTGTGGGACTACGTGGCTAACTCGACTATAATGGGAGGAATGTCCATTTACATGAACAAACTGGTACCTATCAGATAAATAGGATTTAAACCATTGAAGGGCAGATCCTCTGATCCCTATGTCATACTCTAGTCTCTGGAGTAAGATGCTGTGGTCTACAGTGTCAAAGGCTGCACTAAGATCTAACAGGACCAGAATAGAGATTAGTCCCTTTTCTGTGGCCAGTAACAAGTCATTAGTGACTCTAACTAGTGCAGTTTCAGTGCTATGGTGAGGTCTGAACCCTGACTGGAAATCTTCAAAGAGGCTATTGTCCTGTAGGTGGCAGTATAGCTGTTTAACTACAACTCTTTCTAATATCTTTGAGATAAAGGGGAGATTTGATATTGGTCTATAGTTGGCCAGAATGCCAGGATCTAAACTGGGCTTTTTCAGAAGAGGTTTAACAACATCATATTTAAAAGACTGTGGCACATAACCTGTTTCTAGGGAAGTATTTATAATAGTTAAAATGGATTCATTAATTAAGGGGAAGGTTTCTTTAAAAAGCTTAGTGGGGATTGGGTCTAAAAGACAGGACAAAGGAGGACATAAATATAGTCGGACAAAAGGACAGAAAGATAATCGTAGACAGAGAAAGACAACAGTAGAACAAAAAAAAAGGATTGACAGAGGTGCACAAATGTGGGGGAACAAGAATATTGTTGGTTGACCACTGACATGATTCCAGCTCTTTGGTGCCGCCCTGAAGGTCACACAAGAGAACAAAGCAAGGAGAGGAGTCAGAGTGAGCTGGGAGGGAGCAGGGGCTGTAGTGAACAGCTGTGACCTAGATCTGCATGTGTGAGTGATGTCAGCCGTGCTTTATGCGTTCAAGACTGAATGCTCTGCAAGCACGTGCGTGCTTTAGCATCCCTGCTTGTGAGGACCCACACTGGCAGATTCACAACTCACAAGAACCCTGATTGCACCAAATTTCAACACAACTCTTCCCGAAGAATTCATCAAAAAAAAAAGAAATGCAAAAAAATAGTGAAGAAATGAAGTGAAAATTGGACCACTCTCTAAGCCTTAGAGAGTGTCCAAAGCAATGACTTCATAAGGGCCTTTGAGTCTAAAGCCCTTATGAAGTCATTGTTTTCATTTACAGTTTCCCAAAATGCTTTGGTGCCCCTTCCACTTGTTTTCTTTTAGATAAGGCAAAAAAATGCATTAATGGATTTCTCATCAGTTTATGCTTGGACCAAACAGAAAAGAGCCTAGTTTAAGTTAAAATTGAATTAAGAGTGTGAGAGCTGAGAAATCAGACAGTGGGTAATGATGGACAGGTGAGCTACTGGACCTTTAAGAGGTGTGGAGAAGAATGACATCAAAGTTGCAGAAATGTATTTCTGCTTTCCAAAGGGACAAAAATTCTTCTGACTCAATGTGAACTTTACATTGAGTAGGACAACTCATGAGGACTGCTTCAGAGTTTCTTTTTAATGGAAACTCCAAAGTGATTCCCACTAAAAAACCTTACTTGTTCGGGCAAACACAAATCATTGACCCCTTTAAACACCACCTCAAGTCCCCAAGGACCCCCTCCAGTTTCCTACAGGATACTAGCAGGTGATGGAGTCAACTCAGGACATCTGAACCTCTCAGGAAAATGCCTTCAGCAGTGTCTTCCATCCAGTCCAACAACATGCTGCTCTCTTGTCCAGATTAATGCCCACAGGACTCTGCACTGTGCTCACCTGACCCAGATTTGGCCCACCATTACTGGATTAATGAGATGCAGAAATAAAATATGTTGAAGATGTAAAGTACAAATCTAGTTCGGGATCTGAAAAATGCTGGAGACCAGACAGCTGTTTACAGTACTGTTGAAGGTCTCTGGTTTCAAGTATTTTTCAGATTCTGAACTAGATTGCTGCTTTGCATATTCAACATGATTTATTTCTGCAGCTCACTAATCCAGTATGCCCAGACCATCCCCCCACTACCCATCACTCTTCATGTTTGGATCAGCTAGCCCACACGGATATCTGTGTCCAGGACTGAAACATTGGCATTTGAAGAAAGGGCTGGCAGCATCACTGCAGGTGCAAGACACTTGAGCATTCCTGTCATCCCCCCATTGCCCTCAACCCAATTTTTAGCAAGTCACTGCACACTAAAACAATCCAACAAGCAATCACATTTTGTGTCTGCATCATTCAGCAATGTGAGAAAGATTTTTTTGTCATTCTGTTTCTTTTCTGATTAGGACATTTCCTGTGTAAATTGAGATACAGGAATCTATGAAGTTATACCGTGGGTATAGAAAGTATTCAGACCCCTTAAATTTTTCACTCTTTGTTATATTACAGCCATTTGCCAAAATCATTTAAGTTCATTTTTATACTCATAAATGTACACACAGCACCCCATATTGACAAAAAAAAACAGAATTTTTGACATTTTTGCAGATTGATGAAAACAGAAAAATTGAAATATCACATGATCCTAAGTATTCAGACCCTTTGCTGTGACACTCATAGATTTAACTCAGGTGCTGTCCATTTCTTCTGATCATCCTTGAGATGGTTCTACACCTTCATTTGAGTCCAGCTGTGTTTGATTCTACTGATTGGACTTGATTAGAAAAGCCACACACCTGTCTATAGAAGACCTTACAGCATCTGAATCTGTTATTGTTCTTCTCAGTAAATGGGTTCTGAACCACTCTTTGTCTGGCTCATCATCCAGGACCTGTCTGCTATGAAAGACCCTACCAGGGGCTAAAGCCCCAGACAGCATAGCTCCTGAGATCATTTGAGGACTCACCCTCCACCACGTTAAGGTGGTGGTTCATAGAGGGGAGAGTTAAGGTAAGAGTTTAAAAAATACTTTGCTAAACAAATGACTGAAGCAAAAAAAACTACTGACTCAGCGAAAGCAACACAAAAAAGTTTGAATCTGCTAACGAAATCCAAATACATTTGTTGGGGATGTCCAAACGAAGTTTAAAAATTCTTCTGGGATGGGCACATGACCTACAGCTTGGTGGCTATTTTGTGTCAAAATCTGAGATTTGGCAATTTTCAAATAAATGAAAACGGACCTTTTGTTTTGGCAATTTTATCGAAATTTCACATACAAACTTCTAGCTTAAGTCTACAACGACCCCAGGAGTTTTGTTGAACTTAGACCTCAGGAAGAGGCCGCCATTTTGAATTTTCTAAAAAAAAAAAAAAGCCACTGTTGAGACCAGCTACAAACACAAACTCATCTTTGGGATTTTTATTGATCATCTTGTAACCTCTTGGGCATCATTGGAAAGCCATTGCAAAAAAAAAATTAAAAGTTATAGATTTTGAACGCACATGGTGAGCTCTCAAAAGTAGTGTACTCTTATTACTCGCACATTTTTTGACAGAATGTTGTGAACATTTAATATGTTGAGCCCTGGATAGAGCTGGTTATAGATAAGACCGGATACGAACATATTATAAATGTGGCCTTGGCTAGCAAACAATCTGAGTAGTTAAGGTAATTCAAAAGTTTATTTTTGCCGATTCTTCTGAAACGTTCATCGATCTGTTCAATATCACAAGTTGACCAAAACATAAAATGGTTGCTAAGGTGATAAAACTAACAGAAAAGCAGTCATTTTAAAAAAAAAAGTGCTTTTTACATCGATTTCTCACATACAGCTCAAACCAGCCTTGAAGAAAGAAAGGGGGGGTCAAGGGTGCATTGTGGCTGCTCAGCAAGTAATGATACTTGTCTATTTAAGCCAGTGTGTTTCTGTTCCCTGTGTTGGTGCTTTAGGTGATCTGGTGTTCCTGTAATTTAAACAAACTCCAAACTCACCCCTCTGTGTCGAAGCCTTCTCTGCGTCTGGGTTTTTGAACTCCACCCGTAACAAGTAAGTTCGGATCAAAGTAGGGCAGTGAGGGCAGCGGTGGCGTGTAAAGGCAGGCAGCGAGAGCAGTGGTGGTGGATTAAAGGTGGGTGGCGAGTGTGTGGCCAGGTGGCGGCAAGGGCGGGTAGTGCCTGCGGGCCATCCAACACCCCTCGCGACTTTAATTTTCTATTGCTTTTTTTTTTTAGCTAATTTCAACCTTAACTCAACAATGCTTAGGTAAACATGGATAGCAATAACACATTGAAAAATATGTAGAAAAAAATCATTCTGAAAATAAATCTTTGAAAGTAATAAATATTTTCTTAGTAGTAGAAAAGGCGATCCAGTGGTGACAGTCTTAAAATGAACACTTGACAGACTGTACAAGCCATTGCCACAAAATCAGAACTACTTAAACTCACCATGTGGCCGTCACAGAGAGGACATCTGTCTTCATCAATGGTGGAAATTCAAAATGTGTGCATTGCTGAGGCTCATGTTGTAGTGGTAATGACATGAAAACATAGGTCAACATTTTGTATGCATATTCCTTCAATTAAGACAATAACCAAAAAATCTATTTTGCAGTAACATTTCCACTTATCTTTGAAAAAAAGAACAAAACAAGACATTTTTTTCTGTATGAAAACAAAGAAAAATAAGACCGTACAAGGGGCTGAAGCCATAGACAGCATAGCTCCTGAGATCATTCGAGCACTCAAACCCCTTCACCACGTTGAGGTGGCAAGTTCATAGAGGAGAGAGTTAAGGTAAGAGTTTAAAAAATACTTTGCTAAACGCTGTCTATCTTGACTCAAAATTAGTGATGGGCACTTCGATTCTTTATTGGTGGCTGATTCTTTCAATTTAACATTTTTGCTGCTCCGGCTTTCGACTCTTGGTTCTCTACTCCCTTCCCCGGGGCCTCCGCCCAGTAGGACCCTTTCTCTAAGGGAGCGCCCAGCCACCCTACGGAGGAAGCTCATTTCAGCCGCTTGTATCCGGGACCTTGTTCTTTCGGTCATGACCCAGAGCTCATGACCATAGGTTAGTATTGGAACATAGACCGACCGGTAAATTGAGTACTTTGCTTTCTGGCTCAGCTCTCTCTTCAGACAATAGAGCGACCACATAATGGTGGACGCTGCGCCAGTCTGTCTGCCGAACTCACGCTCTAATCTTCCCTCACTGATGAACAAGACCCCAAGATACTTAAACTCCACTTGGGGAAGGAGCACTCCACCCACCCAGAGAGGGCAAACCACCTTTCTCTGGTCGAGAACCATGGCCTCAGACTTAGCGGTGCTGATCCTCATCCCTGCCACTTCACACTCAGCTACAAACCGTTCCAGTGCATGCTGGAGGTCCTGGCTCGATGAAGCCAACAGGACAACATCATGTGCAAAGAGCAGAGAGGAAATCCTGTGGTTCCCAAACCAGACCCCCTCCGGACCCTGGCTGCGCCCAGAAATTCTGTCCATAAAGACTATGAACAGAACCGGTGACAAAGGCCAGCTCTACCAGAGTCCAACATGCACCTGGAACAGGTCTGACTTACTGCCAGCTATGCGGACCAAGCTCTTGCTCTGGTCAGAGACCGTTCAGCCCTGAGTAAGGCTCCCCGGACCCCATACTCCCAGAATACCCTCCACAGAACACCATGGGGGACACGGTCAAAAGCCTTCTCCAAATCCACAAAACACATGTGGACAGGATGAGCGAACTCCCACGAACCCCCCACCACCCTGGACAGGGTGTAGAGCTGATCCACAGTTCCACGACCAGGACGGAAACACATTGTTGTTCTTGGATCTGAGGTTTGACTATTGGCCGGACTCTCCTCTCCAGAACCCTGGCATAGACTTTCCCAGGGAGGCTGAGGAGTGTGATTCCCTGGTAGTTGGAACACACCCTCCGGTCCCCCTTCTTGAAAAGGGGAACCACCACTCCTGTCTGCCAGTCCAGTGGTACTGTTTCCGACTGCCACAGAATGCTGCAGAGACGTGTTAACCAAGACACTCCCACAGCATCCAGAGACTTGAGGTACTCAGGGCGGACCTCATCCACTCCCGGTGCCTTTGCCACCGAGGAGGTTGTTGACTACCTCGGTGACTTCAGCTTGGGTAATGGACATCCTGACCCCAAGGCTCTCAGCCTCTGCTTCCTCAACAGAAGGCGTGTCAGCAGGATTGAGGAGATCCTCAAAGTATTCCTTCCACCACCCGACAATGTCAGCAGCCCCCCACCTGCACTTAAAACTGTGCTTGTAGAGAACACCTTCCCTCTCCTGAGGTGTTTATTACTGTCTTAATTTTTTTAAATAAATAATCAAACTAAGAAAAATGGTTTCTTCTCTTTCATTATTACTAATGTATAGGGAACTTTGATGTATTTCATTTAAATTTAGACCAAATAGGAAAGCACTCATACCAACATCGCTTACTTGTTGTGAAAAGGGAATTTCCTGTCTGGCTGTACGATTTATGTTTGTTTACATATGCAAGAAAATAATGCAGCTCCTTCTGACCTCTTTTTCCCTCATAAGAAGCTGAGTCCCAGGTTTGTGGGTCCATTCCTAATAACTAAACAAATCCCCCCTGTGTCCTACTGCCTTCAGCTACCACCTGAGTACGGTGTTTCGTCTACCTTCCATGTCTCACTGTTGAAACACATCGGTGGACCTCCAGATGGGGGGTTGCAGACTGAGCCCTCTTTAATCGGCATGCTCCCCTTGATGGTGGATAGCGAGGCGGCCTATCTCATAAGGGAGCTCCTTGATTTCCAGTGCCTGAAAGGTCGGCTTCAGTATCTGATGGATTGGGAGGGGTATGGCTCAGAGCAACGATCCTGGGTCGCCGCTGACGAAATTCTTGACCAATCCTTGATCAGCAACTTTCACCACGTCTGATCCCCACCAACACTTTGTTCTATGGCTTGTTTTACTCACCTGTCCCTTCAGACCCTTCAGCGGAGATTACCTTTATACAATGTATGACACTGCAGTATCTCAGAGCAAGTCAAATTATTCAATTATTCAACACAATAAACGTAGGAAAAGAACTAGAAATCCAAGTGCAAGCCTTTTCATTTACGCGCAAAGCATTCCTTCATTGGATTATGCATGAGCAGCAAAGCGTGTTCTTCTTTGCGAAAGCGAAGCAGATATCCACTTTGCAAAGCATCAACTTTTGCTTAATAAACAACCTTCAAGCTCTATGAAAGCTAAATCTATTTGTTACAAAGGACATAGAGCAGGAGGGAATTTTGGGCTTAAATTTCCCTATGAGTTATGCTTTTTCAAAGAAACAACTCCCGAAGAAAATGTAGAAGCCGTCCAGTTTCCTGAATCAGGTTTCAGGGACGTAAAAGCAAAAGTGACTTCAAAACAATGTTGTTTTCCTTAACACAAAACTTTGGTGCTGATTACAGTTTCTATGATTTCTGGAAGATTTTATTTAACTTTTTTTTATTTTAACTTTTTATTTAACTTTTTCCAGCTTTTCCATAATTATGGTTTGAAGGAAAAAGTCTAAATGTTTCCTTTTTGATTCTCCTTTTTTATATTTCTACGAATTACGCAAACCAAAAATTCAAAACACAAATAAAATACACAAATCATTAAACAACCATGCATTCTCCATTCCAACCTAGTCTTGATTGATTCATAACAACCACAACCACAAACAAATTCAGAACGTCAACCCAGCATCTGTCACTTTAAAGTTTAAAGTAATACTTCACTCCCCTCCACCGTTGATCAAAAACCTCAATTTTCATATATGGACAGGCAGTCATTTTTTCAATAACAAACTTTTTTAAGCTTACTTTTCCATTCATCTATTGTTGGTGTTTTAATGCTTTTCTAGTTCAAAGTAGTTATTTTTCTAGCAACAATCATTTTCCTTGAATTTCCTCCTTGACGTTAATCCAACTTATTAATCTTTAATTACAGGACAGTCCCAAAATGTGGGTGTTTGATCTCCAGATTTTCCATATTGTCGCCAGCACGGTGACATGACGCTTGTTTTAAATCTCAAGGTAGTCAGTGGTGTATAAAAATATTTCATTTTATATTTCCAGTCAAGTTTTCTCCATTGCTGCCTATTAACACTTTTATGAATGTTTTCACATCTGTCCCATTGACTATTTCCAAATATGTTATTCGATTCCGGTTCCCACTATTTTATTTTTATTTAATTGCGTAAGTATTTGAGATCCACGCACAAAAAACCTTATTTGAATGATAACTTATAGAATTGGGCTTAAATGGTTAGCAAATGTTTTCTAATATTCCCCTGAGAATCCATCTGATACAGGTGGTTTATTGTTTTTCATTATGTGAAGGCTGAGTCAGCATCACACTATAGTGATCCTGTTTTTCTTTAGTATCTCTTCTGCTCATTCAGATATTAAAATATTCCAATCTTTTAGGAGATGGGTGCTCGAAAGTTTCAACTTCTTAACTCTTCAACTTTTCTTTCTGCCAGCCCATTATCTGCTGAGAGGCTGTGTTTTCATCAAAATGATTAGAACACAGATCCTGCAGCTTTCAGAGCTCAATGTGGAACCTGGAATGAGCATGTATGACTGCTTTTTGTATGACTGCTTTTTGCAGTCATACATGAAGAAAATGTACTTTGTAACCTGCTAATTGTTTCATTAGACCTATTCACAGTTTTTCAGGCTGATTTGGAGTTTAGTCAATATTCTCTCATTATTCTGGCTGTTTTGGCTCATTGAAACATTTGAATGGAGTCAATTTAACTCCAAACTGTAAAGCTGTCATTCAGGAGGACATGCATTGGTTTCAGTTAAGAAGGATCAAGAATGATGGAGGAAAAAGACTTGAATCTATTTCAATGGGAGCAGACATCAGTTCATCTGCTTCACAAAAGAATCATGTTTAAAGAATAATCCCAATCATGAACATTTCAAGTCATAGTTTGAGGTTCTTCTTTTTTCCCACTGTCTCATGAAAGTCTTTTGTTTGACTGTAATCTGTAAAAAATACTCCAACGTTCTAAATAACTTTCTGTTTGTCTGTTTGTCCCCTTTAGTTTTTCTAGAACACAGTAATCAGACTCTAAAACCTGACAGAAGTGAGTGCTGATAGCAGTCAGAAGTTCTCAGTTTTGTCCCTTGAGAAACTGTCTCTTTATTTAGGGTCTGCGCTGCACACTTGCTTCCTTAGCTGTTTAACAGCTGTTTAGAGTTTAGTTTTTATTTCCTACCAGACTGTTGTAACAGTACTGAGGTCATGAAATGACCTTTACAGTCCACCATTAGAACTAAGGGTTATTGTAGTCAGGCAGGGCTAGGGCTACACTGGATATTCAAAGTTTGATTTTACAAAATGCCTCTTTAGCCTCAGGAGAAATGTTCATCTTATTTTGTTTTTTTCCTTTTACATTGGAGCCGTCAGCGGCCCTGCCACCTCAAAACAGACGAGACAAAAGAAAAAACAGTGTGAACTATGCACTTCTGCATAGTTTGGCATCCATGCGCTGCAGTAATTAGTCAGACCCAAAAATAACATCATTTGCTTCCTAGTAGGGATGAAGGAGCCTCTAAAACTGCAGCTTTCCTTTCCTCTAAAACAGTTTTCTCTTTGCAGAAACGATTACGTCTCAAACAACATCTTTCTGCCACAACTATAGTTTCATTCTACTAACTTTCTGCCAAATATGTCAACAAAGCCAATGTCTTTATAAGAGGTTTTGATTATCAGGGGAGGCAACCAAAACATCCTCCAAGTAAAAGTTTGAATCTGGATTCTTATGTTGTAAACTGCAAACCACGTCTGCCTTTTTGACCTCAAATCCATTTCCAGCTTTTGTTCTCCCAGAGAAAAGATCTCCTGCATATTTAAGATCGATTCTTCAACTGGATTATTATCAGCCTCCCAAAATCATTCAACATCTTCAGCTTTCTCTTCTGCACTTTCTTTTCACTCTCATAACTTCCTCAGCCACATTCTCTAAAACACAATTTCATCATTTAAAGTTCCTCTTCCCTTTTCTTTTTCTGCTTTATTCATATCATCCTAAAACTGCTGCTCCTTTTATGTCCAGCAGGGGTGTAGTTCACTTATGTACCAGTAGTTTCTAGTTTTCCTGATCTCCTATGGCTCAGCTTCCTCTGCAGAGGTCAGAGGGGTTCTCTGATGCTCCGCCTCTCCTCTCACTTAGTTCTGTGAATCAGCTCATCCTGACTGCCAACAAACTGGCGACCTGTCCATGGTGTTCCCTGCTTTTGCCCAACAGTAGCTGGGAGCAGGCCCTTCACACTGAAAGAGTTTTTGAGGGTTTAGAAGATGGATGGACGGATGGAGTTCTACCGGTGTCAGATGGACTTCACTGGAGGATTATGGATAGAGTTCAGGTGAAAAATGGGCAAACCTGCACTGAGCACGTAGATGGTGGTGATGGGGAGTAGGTGACACGCAGACATGTACAGCTTGTACAGATTTTTTTTCACCCCACCCACTCACCCCCTGCCCAATTTCTGTGCACTGTGCAAGGAGCCTGTCAGAGCTTTTCATGTGAAAAGCTCCTTGTGCGCAGCCTGCCTGTTAGAAATGAGAAAATTAGACAATTAGAGCGTAGTTTGTGTGGACATCCTACGGGCGTCTTATGGGTACTTATGTGTTATGTGTGCACTCCCATATGATCTATAATGTCTTCTTCTGTTGTGGTGGAACTTTGTAATATCTATCTGAAGTAGAAAGAAGCCGTTTATCTCTTCACAGGTTAGCTGAGCTCTGATCCACAGTCAGAACAAAGAGCAGATTAACTCTCTGGCGCAGCAACACTCCATGTCACGTGACATCATACTTATTTCCATGGCAACCTAATCATAAGGTTCATTGAAGCTATCTTAAATCAGAAAGGAGATTTAACCTTGAGCGGGATAGATGCCACCTGCCCCCCATCCCTCAAATTTGCTGGTTTTGCCTGAAATCGCATCAAACTTGAGCTTCAGGAAGACCTGTTAGTGCTTTTATAGAATTCTGCTGCTCTGATTCAAACTGAGCATTCACTCTAAACCAGTTCATCTGCAGATCTTAATTTTAAAGGGAAGATGGGGTCTGACAGCAAACACTTCACCACAGAGGAAAGTGGAGTTAGTTGAGAACACATACAGCTCACCAAAGAAGCTCCCTAAAGCAAACTGATGAGATCTCAACGTATGAAGAAATGTTTGTGCCACCACTGACGGAACAACAGTCAGTTTCGATATCCAAAAGTCCTGAGTTGCAAACAATGTTCAGTTTTAAAAACAAAACATTTTGAGTTGTAAATGAAAATATTAAATGTTTCCTTTCAAAATATTTTTCTTT
Organism: Adrianichthys oophorus; assembly: GCA_036245035.1. NCBI lineage: Eukaryota > Metazoa > Chordata > Actinopteri > Beloniformes > Adrianichthyidae > Adrianichthys > Adrianichthys oophorus. Next base: position 844,363 of record BSAI01000011.1, on the reverse strand, counting down.
GTTTTCAAAATCCATTTTTGTGTTTGTGACACAAATGTTTTCAGATGGATTGCCTTAAATCTCGTTTTCATCTTTTTTTTTGTGTTTTCAATTCCCATCTCTGCGTGATAGTTGTTCCACCAAACAGCCAATCAGACAAGAGGGTTCATGCTGATTGGTCTAGATTCTATCCAATCAAATGTGCTTGCCTCACATGGACAGTACTCGGAGGTAGATAAAGGCTTTGTATTGATTTGGCAGGTGTAAACATTTCTGTGCATTTGAGTCAAAATTTGACCCCCGCAAAAATTCACAAAAAATTCCACACACCTAGGAAAAACTAAAATGAATTTTAGGCAGAGTGAACAATACCCCCACCCCATCCCTAACCCCCACAAGACGATGACATCACGGCAAGTGAAACCGGAAAAAAAACCCAACGAAGATCACTTATGGAGCCAAAAAAAAATGTTCAAAATACACTAACGAATCCAAAACACAAGTGTTGGAGATATCCAGGAAAACTTTTGAAACTATTCTGGGATGGACACATTACCCACAGCTTGGCAGCCGTTTTGTAGCAAAGTATGAGATTATTTCACGCTTTTCCACAACATGGGAAAACAACATTTTGGTTCTTCAGATTTTCATGAAACTGAGAGGTCTTTCCAAGGATCTGCTGTAGCCTCTCCTCCAGTTTGGGGGTTACAGCCCCGACTGCTCCAATGACCACGGACACCACTGTCACCTTCACCTTCCAAGCTTTCTCCAGTTCTTCTCTGAGTTCCTGGTATTTCTCCAGTTTCTCATGTTCCTTCTTCTTGATGTTTCCATCTCTTGGTGCTGCCACATCCAACACAACAGCTTTCCTCTGTTCTTTGTCCATCACTACAATGGCTGGCTGATTAACCATTACCATTTTGTTTGTTTGTATCTGTCCAACAGGATCTTTGCTCTCTCATTCTCTACCACTTTGGGAGGTGTTTCCCATTTTGACTTTCCTGTTCATATTCATATATTATTCTTGTATTATTCCAGCCACTTGGTTGTGGAGCTCCAAGTATGCTTTTCCAGCCAGCATCTTATAGCCTGCAGTTATGTACTGGATTGTTTCAGGCTCCTCTTTACACAGCCTACACCTTTGGTCTTGTCTGGTGTGGTAGATCTGAGTCCCTATCGATCTGGTGCTCAGGGCTTTTAAGCGCTTCTGTGCTGTCCTGTAGTCCACCCCTTTGTAGTCATTGGTAGGACTTCTTGATACCAACAACTTCGGTTATGGTTCAGTGGTACATCCCATGCAGGGGCTTCTCCTCCCATGAGGATCTGTCCTTAAGCACTGCATCCTCTGCTGTCCATTCCCTGAGACATTCACTGAGACATTCATTGAGCACACTGTCATTTTGGGCCTTGTTCTTGATGTATTCATGTATCTTGGATGTTTCATCCTGGATAGTGGCTTCCACACTCACTAGTACTCGACCTCCTTCCTTGCAGCTATCATACAGTCTCAGGGTGCTGGATTTGAGATGGAACCCTCCATGTATGGTGAGGAGCTTTTGTGTCTTAAGATCCTTTTGGATCGGTATCCTTCACCCTTCCAGTAACCATTCAGGGTGAGTCCATCTCTTAGCAGCTGGTTCATTTGTGCTGCCAGGCGCTCATGCAGTGCAGTGAGTTTCTTAAGCCAGTATTCATGTATCATGTCAGGGCCCGGTGCTGTCCAGTTCTTCATACCTGAGGCTCTTTGTTGGATGTCTGCTACTGTGATGGTTACTGGATTCTGTTCAGGGAGGTTGCTGTGGTCTTTACTCAGAGAGACCAACCATTGAGCATTGCTGTTATGTGCAGTCTCTTCCTCCCATATACTTTTCCAGTAATGTTCAGTACTGCCTTGGTGGGTCTGCTATGCTTTGACCCGTGACGTGTTGATGACGCAATCAGCGGGGGAAGTCCTAAACCAACATGGAGGAATCTGACCGCTCTCCTGCTGAACTTCATAATATTATGATTTGTTTCATCAAGATGATAATGAAAATGTTTTCTAATAATATTATTTTTACTTTATCTATTCTTGGTCTAATCAAAGTGGGTCACAGAGAGAAGGAAGTACTGCTGAAAGCGTCCCTCATTCAGCTGCAGTAGATGGTAAAACTCACAATAATGGGAGAATCTCTAAATAATCTCATGACCCAGACATGGAGATGTGATTACCAATGCTTTTGTGGAGCTCTTCTAAATAAATAAGTGCCTGTGTCTTTCATGCAAAGATACACAGTCAGTGCTTCCATGAAGAGATGAGGCTAAAAATTTTGACTGTAGCTTATTAAAACAATTTTGGACAAGCATCGAGCATCGTAAAAGAGAGGTCAAAGACACATTTTTGACACATAAATCATGTTTGAGTTAACTTAAGACTGGTGTTAAAAAGTTCTGCTTTTCTGGACTCCCCCTGAAGATTAAAAAATGTCCAAAAAATGTCTTTATGGAGGTGTTGAGTACAAACTATTTTTTAATCTTCAGGATTGTCAAGAGAGACATGCAATTTCCACTCCAAGAACATCAGAAGGCCCTTGAAGTAACAGTGTGAAAACAAAACTTTGATGAGATGAAACTTCAGGCTGTGATGAGTTTACAGTCATGAAATGACAGAATATCAAAAATGTTTGTCTTTCTGCTACTATTCTTTGTTTGCTTTTAGGATCTGATTGCTATGACTTTTAAGACTAGAGTGCTGCCAGACTTTAAAAGTCTGGGCAGAGAGAAGGATCTCACAGAGGTGGTGTCCTTCAGGATGTTCCATCAGCTCTGAGAATCGAGAATCTCACCCAGAGATCAAGAGGAGTCATGCAGGAGTCATCAGTCCTTGTTAGCTCCTGAGAGGCAAGTCGGCAATCCATGGACATCCTCACACATTTCTAAATGTGACACCAAAGCTCTGAACTGGCAGCTTCTCTCAGTGAGGGGGCTCCTGCAGTCCAGTCAAAAGAAATCAAAGAGAGGAGGCACAGGGCTGTGCCCCCTGAGAGCTTGCAGGAACATTCCTCCAATCTCCAGCCACGGCTTTGCCAACAAAGTTAACGGATGAACAGTCTGACGTGCGCATTTGCTGCTGGGAACAAACAACACTGCTGTGAATGTGCATGTGATGCCAGAGACCCACCAACACAACACGAGACTCTGAAGACACTGAAATTAAAACTCTGCAGTCAGAGACAAACCAACACTAAATCCACTTCATAGATAGCTACACTTCATTCAATTATTCCTCATTTAATAGAGTTACAGCTTCAAAGTTCTCATATCACAGACCAAAGTCAGATTTGGATTCAGGATGAGACTCAGGTTTTACTCAGGTGCAAGTTAGAGTTTATGTTTCTGATTTATACTCTGGTTTGGGTTCAGGTTTAGGATATAAACATGTTTAAAACCCAGGAGTGAAACACCAAGTCGTCATGGTGTTCTTGGTGACTATAATTTAGCCAGCAGACTAAACCTGACCTGACACATTTTTGTTGACTGGAAGAAGCCTGTGAGAGAAGAAGGGAAGGGAGTTTATTTGAATGGCATATATTCTGTACAAAGACAAATCAAAGTTTTTTACATAAAACATTAAAAGAAATAACAGGCCAAACTGATAGTCTGGGTTTCACACTCACTTGAGACCACAAAGGGCACAACAGCTGAGGTGAAGGTGAGCTCACATATCTCAAAAAAGCTGCTGATCTCATGAACTTCCACAATATTCAGAGTCCCTTGTGTACACAGCATAAACTCAGTCATGTGTCAGACCTTAGTGTCTGTGTGGTGCCGAAGTCAGATTCCAGACACACTTATTTCTACTTGAATCATCTTTATTCATTATCTATACTCTGTGGTTTGATGTGAGAGGCAGACAGACTTGCTGGTTACTGTTACTTCCCCTTAAAACTATCCTCAAGTCTCAGCAGGATATGACTGAGTCTATACATGTCCTCTTCAATGAAAACTGTCAAAGTCAGGCTTGATAATATTTCAGTTGTGATGTCCAAAACTTCATTTAGAACTCTGCTGTGGAGCCAGGCTTAGACTGAACATGAGTTAACATGCTACATTTAAAGACACTGAATGTTTCAGATTTGAGACCAGTTCGTATCTGGATCACAAGCCTCTGCTCCATCCACGTCGTAAATGCAGCTTCTCAGCAATGGAGCACTGGGTCCAGCTGATCAGGACAGGGTGGGGCAGGAATGTTAGAACACCAGAAAGACACTGGAACTGGTTATCTGATTCTGAGGTAGTGTTTGGAATGGCAGCATTTCTGCATGCACATTTGGTTTTGATGGGGAAGGCAGACAGATGAGTTTCTGTGATGACAGCAGAAAACCAAACCAGCGAATCATCCTTGCAGAACCTGCAAGCAGGATCTCAAACAGAACCAAGGCTGCAGCTCCAACAAAAACCTGTACAGCAGAAAAGGTTCACAAAGCTGCAAGCACACACACACACACACAGGCCCACAGATGACATGATTAGAGCACACTCCGGTGATGAAGGCGGCTCAGGCTGTGGGTCATCTGACGATGAGCATAAATTCATATAAATACCGTTTTTAAAATTGCCTGGCACCCTCCATAAGGAATCCTGGCTCACTGTGCCTACACGGAGCCTTTGAGCTCTCAGAGCTGAACTTTCCTGAAACTGCCCCCTTACTTTTGCAGCTCTCCTCGAACATGTCCGCTGCAGTCAGCGCCGCTTATGCACAATCATCACGCTCCTCTTCTTCCTCCAGGTCAATCGCATCGCATGTTAATGGGAATGTTCCCCACGCCTCCAGTTCAGCTGCCTATTAGTTATTAAATCCATTGATCAGCGGATCAATCATCTTTATCCACGGCAGAAAGCATCAACTAGAACCGTCAGAATCCTCACCCACTGATCTGAGCTCTACTCTGTCAGACAGCCTCTCCCTCCCTCCCTTTCTCTCTTTCTCCCTCTCCCAATTGGGGATTAAGACTGAAAAGGATGGTGCGCGTGCATGGATGTGTGCGTTTAATTCTGACTGGATCTGTGCTTGCAGATTGAGGAGATTTAAAGAAACAGTGAAAAAATAAATCCAAAAAGAGAAAGTTTGAGAAATTTCAGGGGTCAGCAGCAGTTACTGTATGTCATGAAGTGCCAATTTGAATTTTTCTCCTTAACTCTGCCATCACCAAACTCTAATGCAACAAAATACAAAAACATTTCCAATATATCTGAGATGTTATTTAATACACAAACAGCAGGTCAAATAGCTTTATAAACATATTTTGGCATTAATTCAAAAAAGTGCTTTCATCACAATATTGCACAAGGGAAACAAGTCCAGTTTGAAATAATATCGCAACTATGTTTGTTTCAAACAAAAAGTAATGCATTTATGACATTTCCTACCTACAGCCATAGGATTGGATATATCAGAACAAAATACCATCAACATTTCTTCACAAGCACTAACATGGAAAAAGAAGTGGATGCTTTTGGCTTATTCGTCTTGTTACATTATGAGACAGAGCTTGAGTAACTTAATGTAAGTTAGTTCTGTGATGGGGCTTTAATTGCATGCCAAATTAGGCTGCAATACTGGATCCCAGCTGTCCCAGCAAGGGAGAGCTCTGTGGCAACAACTGCTGACCAAACTGACAAGTCCTGGTACGAAAGATCCCCATATGACACCAAAAACATGACAAAAATCCAGCTGTGCAGTCATAAATGTGTGCAGCAGCTCTTGGATTAGTTTTGCGCTCTTCCCACTCATGCACAGGCTCGCATTCCATCCCTAGACATTTACCGTACTCATATCACCCCACCCGTCATCTCACCAGCAACAGTTTGAAAACATAGTCATTAATACAACCTTTTATTATTACCGCGGCAAACTTGTTTTGTTTTGTTTTTTTCTACAGTGCAGTAGTTTAAATGGCTCGTTCATGAAGGCTGGCGCGTAACATAATGGACATTGTGTGAGAAGATCTGAGCATTGCAAACAAGGTGGCCAATGAACAACCAGCACAGGACGTCGGAGCTTCCTTATGTGCAAACTGCACTCAGGAGAAAACCACTACAAACACGTCAGAACATTCTCGACTATATAAAGATATCTGTAAGTTAAGATATGAGCTCAAGGAAAAGAACCCGATGATTGACAATATGATGTCAGTAGCATCGTCCCAGTCTTTTGCATGCTTACAACTGTCTGCTCTTGGAAATCTGCAAAACCATTCACTATCTGCAACAGTCCCATGGCTTGGGGCAACATACAAAGAAACCAACATCACGGTCACAGAAAGCTATTTTGTGGAGATACGTGACCTTATAAACGGTTTGGAGCTGTCTGATGCCAGAGAGAAACAAACAAACTCAACCCATCTTGAGGCCGCCTTGACTTCGATTACCTCTGGTGTGGTGCCAATGCCTTGATGGAACTCAGAGCTCCGGCTCACTCTTCTACACCAAAGCCATCACAAGCCGAGGTGGCACACCGTAACAAAGAGATCCGTGCATCCCTACTGAGCACCACCACTGTGGCTCACCTCTCTCTCACCAACCGCTACTCTCCTCTGTCGGAAGGAAACAACCCTTCCTCAATTGCAGTGATCCAGGCCAACTCATCTGGGATGTGCCTAGGGTGCAACTCACCACTTCCCCTAACCCTCCTGGTTCCGCTGTGGACTCCCCTCTGGCTGTGCTTTCCACCCGTGTCTCCTCAATCCCAAAGCAGTCCACGGATAAAAAAAAACCTGGCAGCTCCATCCCAGCTCTGGCCTCGCAAGGGTGTGGCACACCTTCATCTGACATTGGGTTGCCTGCAATCCTAAGCTCCTGCCCCATCACTCAGGCCAGACACCAAAGCAAGGCGCTACCAGCTACTGTATGATGCTGTGATCTGATGTACGACCGAACGACCCCCTCAGTCCTCGAGCTCAACCTGTGCAGAATTGATGATTCCAGCAGAGCTGGAACTGCCCCAGGACAAACCTACACTGGATGTCATCAAGGGTATCATTCATCTCCACAATGTTATCCTTCCCCTTTTTTTTCCTCCTGCAACATTGATAATTGGAGACTCCATAACATAATAATAATATTCACTTTGCAAATGCCACTACCTGCTGCTATCATGGTGCTTACTGTCTCACTTATTCTGGACAAACTCCTCTGTTTACTCTCCAAATTTTTACCAGCGATCAGCAGAATTAGCAGTATGTAGGTGTGCTTGAACTTGGGTTTCAATACAGAGATGCTGGGTGGAGCACAGCTGTGATTGATTGGATCTTTTAGCCAAGCTGTTTCTTTTTAGGAACCAACGAGCAAAGGCCCGTGTGGTGGGAGGACAAATAAAAGTGACGCACATCCTCATGGAAGACCGAGGCTATGTCCGAATTCATACCCTAACCCCTAACTACTAAAAACCTATATCGTGTTTCACTATATAGTGAGTAGTGAATGAATTCGGACATAGCCTCGGGCTATAAATGTAAGTATTTAAGTATTTGTAGTAGAATATAACACTGCTACAAATGTAATATGATATATGACAGATTAGATAATTATTTTACCGACGATGTATATTCTTCTGGAGCTCACAAGTTTTGCTAACGCTATCGTTCTGCTAATGCTAACGCTATTGTTTTGCGTTGAAGGCGGAAATATTCATTGTAGATAATGAAATGAGTGATTTCTACCCGTAGTCATGAGTTGATAAAACATTTTTAACATGTGTTTACACATGTAGAGACAGACGAGGGCGTCTGACGTACAGAATTTGATCTGCCAGCAGATGGCGAAACAATCGCTGCGCCTCAGCCGCCGGGTGGGAGTACGTTCACAGCCGAGATGTTTATTAATTCATCATTAAACTGTTAATCATTGTCATTGGGGTAAAGGTTTTTGTTTTTACTTTCTATTTAGAGCTGTGATACAGGTGACCCACCTCATTAGTCCAGCCAGAGCAGCCAAGAACTAAGTGGTAGAATTTAAAGAACACATAGAAGGTTTGTGAAATGAAGGTTTAGACAGTTCCTTGTAGTTTTAATGATTTCTTTGGTCACAAGTGTCTGTTTTGTTATTTGAAGGAACGTATAAGGCTTCCAACCGGCAGTGGCACTGAAGCAGAGGAACCATCAGCAGCTTTGTGGAAGCGGTTCTCCTTAGTGAATGAGGCGATTGGCAGCAGGGCATCAGTGAGGCCTCATCCTGGGAGGAGAGCCCTTCCACATCTTCTGCCTCAGTGCCACAAGAACAGGTTCAGACAGGAAAGAGGAAGAGGAGACAAAAGAGGCTTCTTCATCCAAGAGGCCTTGGTGTGGCAGCCTAATGAGTCTGAGGCAGAGATGAGGAAAGGACAAGAATGGAGGAAGAGTGAGAGGAGAGGCTCTTAACTTTCTTAGAAAAAATGTAATTTGAATTGTTTTAAATAATCAATTTGCAAAAAAGAATTATTTGAATGTGTTTTTATAAAAATGAGCAATTTTTAACAATATCAAGAATATTTTCATGTAAAAATGTACTATTTCATTTTATATTTAGCCCCTGTGACAGACTGGCGACCAGTCCAGGGGTGTCCCCTGCCTTCGCCCATGAGTAGCCGGGTTAGGCTCTGGCAACCCCGTGACCCCGAAAGGGATAAAGCGGTTTGGAAAATGAAATAATGAATGAATTTTATATTTAACATGTAGTTTTTATGCATTTTAGCATAAAAGAGCCGTTCATCTGACAGTTGGAGCTGACAGGAAACCAGAGATTTGTCCTCGCAGACGGACGCCACTTTGTTCGTCCTGCTGGTTCCTGGTGTTGTCCTCCTGCTGTGGTTCAACATCTTTGGCTCCAAGCAGACCCTTCACTGATGCACTGATCATCACTGATGGTGCAGGATGGAGCTGAATTATTCTAACTGCAAAGGTTGGTTTTACTTCCAACACCTCTAAAAATATTTCTCTCCATCTTGTCTTCATCATCTCAAATGCTCTCTCCACCACAGAGCGTTCCCTGGCGTGGTGTCGGCTGTAACGGGCCTCAAACGCATTCCTCACGGGTTCCCTGTAGGGTGTCAGCAGCATGATGGGATGCTCAATGCAGGGATACCCACTGTCACCCAAAATGATGAATCCTTCAGGTGGGTGTTTGATATAAATTGGGCTGTTACGGAGAACCCGGGAATCATGAACTGAATTTGGACACCCACCAAAAATATCTAAAAATATGACATTAGAGTCACATACAGCCTGCATTTGGATTGAATAAAAAACCTTTCCTGTTAA
>BSAI01000011.1:768817-780109 GCA_036245035.1 Adrianichthys oophorus | reverse complement strand
ACCATCTGAACATGTAGGGTATCTCTGAGGTATTTTGGACCTAGTATAATGACCTCAGTTTTTTCAGGGTTTAGGAGGAGGTCATTAACTGCCATCCAAATCTTGCTGTCACTAATGCAGGCTCTAAGTTTCTCTAAGCGGTCATTCTGGTCGGGTTTAAAGGATAGATACAGCTGTGTATCATCTGCATAACAGTGAAAATGAATCCCGTGTTTCCTGATTATATTCCCTAGAGGCAGCATGTAAAGCATAAACAGGATGGGTCCTAGAACTGAACCCTGTGGGACTCCGTAGCTAACTCGAGTATAATGGGAGGAATGTCCATTTACATGAACAAACTGGTACCTATCAGATAAATAGGATTTAAACCATTGAAGGGCAGGTCCTCTGATCCCTATGTCATGCTCTAGTCTCTGGAGTAAGATGCTGTAGTCTATAGTGTCAAAGGCTGCGCTAAGATCTAACAGGACCAGAATAGAGATTAGTCCCTTTTCTGTGGCCAGTAACAAGTCATTAGTGACTCTAACTAGTGCAGTTTCAGTGCTATGGTAAGGTCTGAATCCTGACTGGAAATCCTCAAAGAGGCTATTGTCCTGTAGGTGGCAGTATAGCTGTTTAACTACAACTCTTTCTAATATCTTTGAGATAAAGGGGAGATTTGATATTGGACTATAGTTGGCCAGAATGCCAGGATCTAAACTGGGCTTTTTCAGAAGAGGCTTAACAACTGCATATTTAAAAGACTGTGGCACATAACCTGTTTCTAGGGAAGTATTTATAATAGTTAAAATGGATTCATTCATTAAGGAGAAGGTTTCTTTAAAAAGCTTAGTGGGGATTGAGTCTAAAAGACAAGTTGAGCTTTTGGAGGATGTAATAACTGATGTTAATTCTGCTTGATCTACAGCAGTGAAGCAGTCTAATGTTACAGAGGTTTCCATAGGTGCCTTTGTTTCTACTGTTTCAGCCTGCTCTGGGCTGATAGTAGGGATAACTTTGTTCAGCTTTTGTCTAATATTTAGGATTTTACAATCGAAGAATGAAAGAAATTCCTCAGAGCTGAGAGTAGCAGGAATATGTGGTTCCACTGAGCTGTGACTGCTGGTCAGTCTGGCTTTAATACTAAAAAGAAGTGCAATGGTTAGCGCTCTTGCCTCACAGCAAGAAGGCTCTCGGTTCAAGTCTTAAATAGGGGACTTGAAACAGAGTCACCGATGGGGGTCCTTTCTGTGTTGAGTTTTCATGTTCTTCCCGTGCATGCATGGGTTTTCTCCAGGTACTCCAGCTTCCTCCCACCGTCCCAAAACATGCTTCATAGGTTCGTTGGTCACTCTAAATTGTCCCTAGATGTGGATGTGAGTGTGCATTGGTGTGTGACTGTGGCCCCTGTCGACCAGTCCAGGGGTGTCCCCTGCTTTCGCCCATGAGTACGGGTACGGGTTAGGCTCCAGCAACCCCATGACCCCGAAAGGGACAACACGGGTATAGAAAATTAATGAATGAATTCTATACACATGTTCCTGTATACTATTCCAGCCACTTGGTTGTGGAGCTCCATGTATGCTTTTCCCGGCCAGCATCTTATAGCCTGCAGTTATGTACTGGATTGTTTCAGGCTCCTCTTTGCACAGCCTACACTTTGGATCTTGTCTGGTGTGGTAGATCTGAGCCTCTATTGCTCTGGTGCTCAGGGCTTGTTCCTGAGCTGCCAGGATGAGCGTGTCTGTGCTGTCCTGTAGTCCATCCCTCTCTAGCCATTGGTAGGACTTCTTGATACCAACAACTTCGGTTATGGTTCAGTGGTACATTCCATGCAGGGGCTTCTCCTCCCATGAGGATCTGTCCTTAAGCACTGCATCCTCTGCTGTCCATTCCCCGAGACATTCACTGAGCACACTGTCATTTTGGGCCTTGTTCTTGATGTATTCATGTATCTTGGATGTTTCATCCTGGATAGTGGCTTCCACACTCACTAGTCGTCGGCCTTATTCCTTTGCGCCTATCATACAGTCTCAGGGTGCTGGATTTGGGATGGAACCCTCCATGTATGGTGAGGAGCTTTTGTGTCTTAAGATTCATGGTCTGTATTTCCTCTTTCGGCCATCTTATTATTCTTGCAGGGTATCTGATGACTGGCAGTGTGTAACTGTTTATTGCCTGGGTCTTGTTCTTGCCATTGAGCTGGCTTCTCAGGCCTTATTCGTTAGAGGTATTTGGCTGTTTCTGCTTACCTTGTTGCAGCTCCAGGTTGTCATTTGGCTGTGGAATTCCAAGGTACTTATAACTGTCCTCAACGTTTGTTATTGTTCCTTCTGGGAGTGAGACCCCTTCAATGTGGACGACTTTGCCTCTTCTTGTCACCATTCGACTGCATTTCTCAAGCCCGAATAACATCCCAATTTCAGTCCTGTAGATCCTGGTGTTGTGGATCAGAGTCAATACCACGCTCGCTCTTAGCGTATAGATTGATGTCACTCATGTATAGGAGGTGATTGATTGTTTCCCCATTGTTGAGTGGGTAGCCATAGCCAGTCTTGTTGATTATTTGGCTTGTTGATTATTTGGCTTCAGATCTATGCAGAACAGCAGTGGGAACAGAGCGTCTTCTTGGTATATACCACATTTGATGGACACTGGTGCAAGTGGCTTACCATTGGTTTTAAGAGTGGTTTTCCACAGCTTCATTGAATTTCCTATGAAGGCTCTTAGAGTCCTGTTGATGTTGTACAGCTCCAAGGATTCAGTGATCCATGTGTGTGGCATTTAGTCATAGACTTTCTTGTAATAAGTCCAAGCTGTGCACAGGTTGGTGTATTGTGACCTGCAGTCTTGAGTGACTGTTCTGTCAACCAGGAGTTAGTGTTTGGCTCCTCTGGAATCTTTACCATTGCCCTTCTGTGTTGCTCATGAACAAATCCATGTGTCAATGTTTTGGTCGATGGTTGCAATGATGCCCGACATGAGCTGCCATGTTGTGGAGAAACAGACTATTGGCCGGTAGTTGGATGGGACTGCACCCTTTGAAGGATCCTTCTGGATCTGTATCATTCACCCTTCCAGTAACCATTCAGGGTGAGTCCATCTCTTAGCAGCTGGTTCATTTGTGCTGCCAGGCGCTCATGCAGTGCAGTGAGTTTCTTAAGCCAGTATTCATGTATCATGTCAGGGCCCGGTGCTGTCCAGTTCTTCATACCTGAGGCTCTTTGTTGGATGTCTGCTACTGTGATGGTTACTGGATTCTGTTCAGGGAGGTTGCTGTGGTCTTTACTCAGAGAGACCAGCCATTGAGCATTGCTGTTATGTGCAGTCTCTTCCTCCCAAATACTTTTCCAGTACTGTTCAGTTCTGTTCAGTACTGCCTTGGTGGGTGCGCTCTGCTGTACTGAGCGTACACTTTCACAGGTTGAGTTGCGTACAGTCTGTTTATCCGTCTGGCTTTATTGTCTCTTCTGTACCTCTTTAGGCGGCTGGTCAAGGCCAGGAGCCTTTTTTGGCAGTTTCCAGTGCTTCAGGTATGGACATCTGGCTGTATCTCTTAGGCACTTGATTTTTCATTGCACCTCTTTGGGCCTCAGTCATCTGTCTCACTTCCCTCTGAGCTTTCTTGGTCTTCACCTCCAACCGTTGCTTCCATGGTGGGCATTGTTATCTCTCATGTTTGCTCTTATAGCCGAGCATCTCAAGGATCACTGCTGAAGCGTAAACCAGTTCATTGTTTTCTGTGATTTTTGTGGTAGGAATGGCCCTCAATACTTCATTCACAGTTTCCAGGAGACTTTCAGGTGGTACTTCACTCAAGCATTGTAGTTGGTGTTGGGCTTGCCTTGTGTTTATTCTAGACATAATCTTGTCTTCCAGGTCAGTTGCTTCCTCGCTCAGCGTAACGTTGGTTATTGGGGCTGTGTTCCTAAGTACTGGTTGGGTGTGGGGTACAGCCTCCTCTCTGACCTGATGTTGTGGTTCTCCTGTGGTTTTACAATTGTGCTGTATTTTATCAATCTCAAGTTGCGATAGCAGCTTCAGTTTGTGGATGTTTGAGCATTGAGTTACTAGTTATTTGACAGTTAGCCTTGATTGTTTTGAAGCATCCATTCACTCCACCTTCTCTGCATGTAAACTCTCTGAGTCGGGTTACTTGAGTAGTAGAATTCCAACAGAGCCTTCTTCTTAACATCCTAGTCCATTTCAGTCTTGTTCTAGTAGTCCACTTTCCATTGAGGTACTCTGGTTCCCCAGCACCTGACGCAGACCTTGTTTGGCTGGGGGATGTCTGCACGGCATGACATGTTATTCATTTTCTCTCATATTTCTTGAGATAGGCAGTTGCGTTTATGGGTCTTGCCCAAGGACCCTCACCGGATGAAGTCAATAGCCCCTGTTGTTAATTGCCACTCTTTGCATACTATAGCTATATACTGAGAATCGAACACTGGTTTTTGTCCGGGTATCATCATGGTATTGTTGTACTTAGCCATCAGAGCTATTCCCTGCTTATTGATCCTGCGCTATCCAGCCGCCTCTGTCTGGAATGATTTTAGTAGCTCATCATCATCCTTATATTTTGCAAGTATCATCCCTTGTAATCGAACCCTAGTTCCCTGCGCACCAGTTTTTTGCTCAACCATCTGAGCTTTTTCCTGCTTACCGATCCTGCACTATCCAGCCTCCCCTGTCTGGATGATGTTAACTCCTCATCATTGTAATATTCCGGGTATCACCTGGGGATCAAGCCCTCGATTCCTGTGTGCCAGTTGTATTCAAATTTTTTGTTTTGTTTTTTGGAGTCATGCTGAACTGCTATACATTTTACATTCTTCCTCTGTCAAATACATATCTGCTATGTTTATAAAAAGATATAAACATATGATATCAGATATGAAACAGTCAGTAGTTTGTAAATATATTTTGGCTCATTTTGGCTCAACCCACCCTGCAGGAGGTCCAGGAAAGAGCAAAGCAGGGGCCACCATCCCTCGCCCAGGAGGAGGACACCCAAGAGAAGTGGGAGTCCCCAAAAAGTGTAAACACATTCTGACCAGGCTCACTCACTGTTGGAATTTTAGAGTAGTCCAGCGCTCAAGTTCATGGACCAGAACCAGCACTAAAGGGACATGGACACTGCCATGCTCATATGCGATGTGATCCCCAGCTGATGGTCTTTTTCGAGAACTCGGGGATCCCTCTCCCTGCGTGTAGAGAGAGCCAAGAAGCCAGCACTCAAGGGACACAGCCACCATTGCTTAGGGCCTGGTTCATGCATGTGTGTTGGGGTGTATATTGTTAAGACGTAAAAGGGTGCAGTTAAGGTTGGCGGGTAGGGCACCGAGAGGATATCTTTTGTTTGCTGGCAGTGATGTCCACACACCCCCCCCTACTAAGGATAAGTCAGTAGTTTCTGAAATACTCAGACCAGCCCGTCTGGCACCAACAACCATGCCATGTTCGACGTCACTTTAATTCCCCGGCTTGAAATGCAGCAGATCATGTCTACATGCCTATATGCTTTGAGTTGCTGTCATGTGATTGGCTGAGTAGAAATTTGCATTAATGAGAAGTTGGGGAGATGTGTGTCATGGTTCGAGGCAAGGCAGACCCACATACTGATAACCCAGAAGCACAACGACAAGCTGATGGAGATGAGAAAGGCTTTTTTTGTCCGATGGATGACTGATAAACTGTAGCTGGAGTGTGGAGTAGGCTTGTGGCGATGTGGAAGCTGGGGCCAAGAGCGTTGGTATATAGAGCTTGGAGGTGAGTGTTGTGATTGATGATGCGGCGGTTGCGTGAGGTTCGGTAGAGGCCATGGATCCAGGTCGGCACATGTACTGTAGATCCTGGAGATTAGGACAGCAGATGAGTTGAGCGAAGGAGACCTGAAATTGGTGAAAATAAACAGAGTACGTGGCCAAAGTACTGCACCAGAGTAGGTATCGAAGTCCAATAAGGAGAAGCCACAGGGCATCATGACAGTGTGCCCAATGAAGTGGCCAGTGAGTGTATGTTCTGCCTAACGAGAAAAATGCTACAAGAACATGTTAAAAACACCAAAGACACCACTTGGGGCGGCTGTGGTGCACTGGAAAGGGCAGTCGGCCTCTGATTTAAAGCTTGCAGGTTCGATTCCTGCCTTGCCCGCCCATGTGTCGAAGTGTCCTTTGACAAGACACTGAACCCCACATTGCCTCTGATGGAAGGTTGGTGCCAGTGTTTGGCAGCAGAGCAGCCATCAGTGTGTGAATGGGTGAATAGGACTGTGACTGTAAAGCTCTTTGGGCCTTCAATGCAGGTAGAAAAGGACTATAAGAGTATACGCCATTTACCATTTTCATTGGCAGAAGGTCTTTAAAGACATAGTGTTTTTGGTGTTTTGAATGTTTTTGTAGCATTTTTCTCAATATGGAGAGCATATATATAAAATAACTTAAGGTTAAATTTGTGTTTCTGAGTATTTCTGGTTTAAGGTTTGTGACATCGCAACTGCAATGTCTGGGCCAAAGTTCCCCTGCTTCGCTCCAATTCTGATGCATCCACTTCCAGAAAAATAGATCCATTAATGTCTTAATTGTCTTTGTTTTTTTTTTCTAAGGCTGGATAGCTATGATTTTAAATGCGATATATTTTTTTCTATGCTAATGTTAGCTTGGGATTGTGAATGGCTGTAAGCTAGGGAGAGAGAGAATGAAAACAGAAGAATGATGGGGTATCATTATAGGGCTACTACAGAGGTACATTTCTGATGAACTCCTGCTGTGTTGTTTTGGCTAAAAAGTGTATAATCATAATTAACAGACCACTAGGAATGATCCTACAGTAGTTAAAAATATAGCAGGAGTGGGACTTTAATAGTTAAATGTTTGTAAAGGCAAATATCTATTAAAATAATCAAGATATGAAAATGATCTTTAAAGCTGAATGTTTGCTGACTTTCTTGGAAGAAAATATTGAAGGCCTCTATTAAAGCATAAAGGTGTTCAAACCAGCAAATAAATAGGTAGAGGAGCTTCTCTAAAGCTGAATGTTTCCCAGTCTTCACTCCATAAAGAACATTTTGAGCAAAGATGTTGAAATGTACATTGACAGTGGATGATTAAGATAATAACCATGAGTCTCTCTTTGTGTCAGTCACATGTCGAAGATGACAAGCTGGGTGGATCCTCGCGTGCAGAGCAAAGAAACAGCCTCCTCCAGTAAGTAAGCCTGCTGGTGATCACATATAGTAGAACTGCAAACCCCCCAACCCCCCGGAATACCTTCAAGTGCCTTACCCTGGGCTTACACCGCATGTGGTCCAGCTCCGGTGTGGCTGCGGTGCGGACGCTGGAGTCTTTACGTAACATGAAAAGTGCGAGAGGCACTCACACTGCATCCAGTCCGGTCCGGCCTCTGCGGCACTCTGTATCCGTTTTGTTGGCTTCAAATTTTTGCTAGACGCCGGAGCTAAGTCGTAGACCTTATTGTGAAATTGGTGAAATTAACGACCTAAACTGGAAATCATTCAAGCGAATATAAAGTGCATCCAGTACATTTTTTTAACAAAACCTATTTTTCGCTGTACTCGCTCTTTTAGTTGTAAGTATTGCATCATTTCCGCTGACACGGGGTCACACACTGTGTGGTAGAGCGTAATTTTGGCAATATAACACCATGGACGATAAGAGGCTGATCACAGAGATCCAGAACCACCCCATCCTTTTTGATACAACACATGCTTTTTATAAGGATAAAGACTAAAAGGACAGAGTCTGGGCTGAGATATCGCAGGCTGTTGGACTTGATGTTGAGTTTGTGTAATATGGACATTCACACTCAGATTAGAAAGTTAAGAAAAGTATCCTCACCTTTGTAAATCCATTGATTGAAGATGATCACGCAAAAAAAGAAGTGTTGTGAAAATACTCTAAAATCACAGCGGAATGAGGGTTTGTTTACTATGACGTCATATTTAAATGGTGAGTTCTTGCATGAACCCACGTGAGTTCAGAGGTCGACAGCAGAGCCTGGCTACAGCAGGACCGCAAGCAATCCCGGTGTGAGTTACCTGTAGTAGCTAGACCGCTCCGCAGCCGCACCGGAGCCAGACCGCATGCGGTGCGAGCCCGGAGTTAATAGACAGAAGCCAGTAGGGGTGGGGGGGCTCTGTACCACTTCATCTTGCTTCTGTTATTGTGAGTAATCGTCAATCTGAAATAAATTTGTCGCTAGCTGAAACTTCTCTGTTGTCATCAGCACCCTCAACCATTCTTTCTCCTTACAGTCCCGGATTTCACCGAACAGCCCAGCCTACTGCGGGGTTACTCCATTCACACTCTGCTTTCCAAAGGGCCTCGAGGTTTCGGCTTCAACATTGTCGGAGGGAGCCGACCACAAGAGTTTCTGCAAGTGTACAGTGTCACACCTGGAGGACCTCCTGCTCTAAACACAGGTACTTCTGTAGCTGCAGCTGCAGGCACATACAGGTGTGACTGCTGTAAATGCTCTAAGCTAGAACTGATCCACACAAACCTGTGACAAAGAAAATTTAGGCATGTAAAAAAGTAAACTCCTAAAGGCTAAGTTCCTCATCACAGATCAGTTTGCAGAGAAATGGCCATGTGGGGTCCATACCATTGTATGGAAGTTTGTATATAACTGTAAGCCATTGGCATAGAGTTATCATATATCTTTCAAATGAGGCCAGTCTCTAATCTACTTTGGTCTCCAATACCACCAGGTCTAACAGGTGTTCGTCACTTTTGACGCCAATCTCTAATAGTCTCTTGAAAGACACCTCCGTGCACAGTCGTGCAGACGCCAGATGTCTGGTATTTGTGCTGTGAGTCAGTATAGCTATTGGCCAAGAAACGCTCATTCGATTTAGTGTTTAATCTTTTTACTGTGGCATACGCTAAAGAACGTTCTGCTGAGGAATCTGCACCACCATTTTGGGTGGATCCTAAATGTGTCTGAGAATGGCATAAGCAGATGGTGATATGGAGAAGACGGTTGCAGAAAAAGGAAAAAATTGTGTGAAAAAATTCACAAGCAAGCATAAGGTGAACTGATTAGATTTACAGTTAGATAAATAAGTATTTGAACACTCATCTATCTGCTAGAATTCTGACCCTCAGAAAAACCTGTTAGTCCACCTTTAAAAAATCCACTCACCACTACACTTTCCTAAATTAAAATCACCTTTTTGAGGTGGCTAGCAGCTTAAAGACACCTGTCCATACCGTACAATAAGTAAGGGTGTATTCACACCCAACGCGATTCACTCGACCAATTCACGTGGCCCGCCCCTTTCTTGCCGTGCGGAGAATTCGCTGCTTGCCACATGGCCAAAAATGTGTTCCCTAAGCTCGCTGCCTTGTTCACGTGTGGGAGGAGCTAGCAGCTAATGTTTGCAGCCTGATTGCTACATGGAGTTGTGTCTGTTTATCTCATTTACAATGAAATGGAGACACAGATGATGTTTAGAGATCAGGTTTATTTATTTCAAAGAGCTCTACAAAAACATCAGTGATCACGTCTCCATGTTTGGGTTCATAAGAACATTTATTCTCCTTTTAGTTCCAGTGAGTTTCTCTCCTGCTGCTGTGTCTGATTGATGGTCACTTCTGCGGTGTTTCCGTCTCTGACTGAGTTCAAATGCTGACTGTCGCGCATTAACATGAGAGGACAAAAATAAAAACAAGAATAAAATGAGGAGACCTTTTTTTATTGTTGTCTCAATGAAAATAAGAAAACATCCTAAAGTTCAGGAGGTCTGAGCAGACTGCTATCCATCCAGCAGCGGCTCTCTGTCTGGTTGTGAGCTCCTCTTCCAGGAGTCGGCATAGTGAGCGTGTCCACTACAGCTCCATAGGTCCTGACAGACTCTCTAGAGTGAACCCGCCTTCACCCAACAGTAACCGGGACGGGATCTGGAAACCCCGCTGTCCAGAAAGGGAAACAGGGGGTTAAGAAATTGAATGAAAGTTCTGGAGAACTATGGATCAAACCACCATATTGGATGTTTTTTCCCCGCTGTCTTTGAAAACGTCACTTGCCCACAGGATGGAACCTTGGTAGTCTTAGGTAGGCTTTGTTTCTGTTACAGGTAGTTTTGGTTAGGCAGCCGTTAGCGGGGACCTGCTGACTCCAGCGGTCAGTATGGCTGGGTCAGCTGTCTCCCTGACCTTTTCTTATGTTTGGCTAAGGTTCCAATTCCCTTTGGTTTGTCTTTTTTGTTTTAAACCAGCACTCTAACTATTTTCCCCTTTTGTTTTTCAGGACACAGTGTCTTTTTCATTTAATAAGCTATGTGCTTTTTATCCTGGTGTCCATTTTTGTTTCATGTTATGATCCCTTTCTGTCAACCCCCTAGACCTGAGCCTGGTTTCCATTTGGGGACGTAACATATGGGGGCTCGTTCGGGATGTCTGCACAGTGCTTTTAAGACTGGCGGTTTCATTGGGGGGGCACCTGGCAGTTTCGTTGGGGGGCACCTGGCAGTTTCGTTGGGGGGCACCTGGCAATTTCACTGGGGGGCGGCTGGCAGTTTTGTTGAGGGCGGTTAGTGCGTGGTGTGGCGTTAGAGCATCCTGTGGTGTGGCCAGCGCGTCCTGGTCCTGTGGTGTGGCCAGCACGTCCTGTGGTGTGGCCAGCGCGTCCTGGTCCTGTGGTGTGGCCAGAGCGCCCTTTTTAAGCCGGTTTGGGGTTTTTTGCTGTTTACTGCTCCTGCCTTACTTTTTTTGTCTCTCCTTGCTCTTTAAGCCTCTGCCTGTTAGTCTTTATTCTATTTTTTTCTCTTTTGTGGTTCACCTCTTCTAGAGATCTGTGTTGTTTGTGAAGATGTTTGCTTTCTCTTTCTTTTTGCAGGAATATGTAATCAACCCATTCAGTTCAGTTTTATGGAAGGAGGTGTTACGTCCTCCTGCTGCTGTCTTCCATCCTCTGTCATTCTGCTCACCTGGCAGGTGAAGCCAATTGTCTTGATCAGCACCTGCCAGGTATTTAAGACAGAGGAGGCCACACCGAAAAAAGGGCAGAGAGCAGAGCAGGAGGCTGAAAGTAGTTGGTTTGGTTTGTGCTGGTTTGTGTCTTTCTCTTTTTTCCTCAGCAGTCTTATACTTATACTGCTGGGTTTTGTTATTTTAATTTGGGTTTGGGACCTTGGTAGTCTTAGTTTTTTTTAGGACCCTCAAGTTCCCATGCCTTTGGTAGAGGACCCGAGCTTGGGGTGAGGTACCACCCGCGGAGGGTGAGAGAGGCGTTTTTTTTTTTGGTGTGTGTGTGTGTGTGTGTGTGTGTGTGTGTGTGTGTGTGTGTGTG
>BSAI01000011.1:753017-768807 GCA_036245035.1 Adrianichthys oophorus | reverse complement strand
TGTGTGTGTGTGTGTGTGTGTGTGTGTGTGTGTGTGTGTGTGTGTGTTGCTTTCCTTTGCCACTGCAGTCGAGGTCTGCCGGCTCAGCAACGCATTGTCGAGTTACTTTGATAACCGGCCACATTGCTTATCCAACAGTCTGCCTTTTGTAAAAAAGCAATCTAAAACATAACAAGAATGTACTAAAAATCAATTGAATATTTTTTTCTGTAAGTGAAAAATGGGGCTGCACGGTGGCGCAGTGGTTAGCGCTCTTGCCTCACAGCAGGTGGAGGAAACAGGGCCTTCAGCAGCGGCGGACTTGCCTCTTGGATGTCGGCCTCCTGGGCCCGGCGGCCCCCTCCCCACGCAGGGAGAGGGATCCCTTAGTCCTCTGGCAAGTCCATGACCGGAGGATCATATTCCATCTGAGCCTGGAGGGTGTCTGTGTCCTTGTGGTGCGGGTTCTGGCCCTTACCCTCGGGTGCCGAGCCCCTTCTGGGTCACAACATTAGGAGAGCCTGGTCAGGCAATGTACACCTTCGGGGACCCCCACTTCTCTTGGTCATCCCTCCTCTAGGTGGGGGTAGCTGACCCCCGCTGTGCTCTCTTCTGGATCTCCGCAGCTGCCTGGAGCTTTGGAGCAGGTCTCCCATGGGGGGCCCTGGCTCGTACCCGGGGCTGGGGGAATGCTCAGAACTCCTGGGTGGTGGTGGGCGGTATTGACACTTTTACTGTATTGTCTGGGGTGGTGGGGCCCTTGGGGGTGGGGCCCCGCGCTGGGCCGCCTGGCACGGTTGGAGGGCTGCTCTCCTGACTGGGCTGGGCCTTGCACTCTGCGCTTCCGTACCTCACTGTGCTCGGGTGTTGGGGGCCCGTGTGGCTGTCCTGCGGGCCCTGGTCGGCGCTGCTGCCTCGGCGGGTGTCTTGGTGTGGGGATGGCTTGGAGTTCTCCTCCTTTTTTGTGCATTCCATCATCTACTTCAGCTTAACATAACATTCACCTGAGCACAGGCGTCTGCTCACCTTTGCACCTTCAAATAGTGTGCGTGACAGAATGTAATGCTTTACATGTGTTGGTTGGTATGCACAAGTGTGTGTGTGTGAACTGGATGTGGACAAGTTTGTGAACACTCTTGGAGCCAGCAGGTATGTAACAGCTGAGTGTGTGGACAGGCCCCGCCCATTTTAGACCAACACTCTTTATTGTAATGGGTATAAGCTCCAGCATTTTGTTGCCTGTAGATTAACAAATCTACCTTCCCTTCCCAGTAGTCATTCTCTAACTTCTATAACCCCCACCCCCCACCCCAGCTTTCTCTTTGTCCCCCTTTCTTTTTCCATCCGGTCCAACAAAAAGAACACAAACAAAATTAATATTAATAAAGTTTGGTTTAAATTACAAAAGGGGCTTATACCAACATACATTTTGTGTTCGCTATGATTTATAACCCCCGATTGTAAGAGTAAAATCTGTCTAATACAAGAGGCCCTCAGCTCATATCTGTTTGCTCAGCTGTTGGACAAGTTAAAAAAAAAAAAAAAAAAAAAAAAAGCTCACCGTACCTGGAGAATTTCTGAATGGTTTCATGCCCAAATGTGCAGACGTGATTACCAGTGTTTATCTAGAGCATTTTCAATTAAATCATATGTTGAAACATGTAAACATGGGAGTCTTCCCTGCATTGTGAATGACATAAACACAGACACTGCTCCATCTAGCAAACAGTTTAAAAACATTAGCTGGTAGCTCATCCCACATGCTAATTGCATTTGTTGTTCTTTACTTGAACATTTACAATGACAAAGTTGAATCTTAACTAATCTAACCTGGCCTGGACACGTGCTGATTTAATCAGGGAAAACTTCCATGCCATGCATGATTTCAAACCATGGTGTCTTAGTGTATTCCCTGCAGTAACCATGGTAAAGGTGGTCCCAGTTCTCTTGAGGTCATTAACCAGCTCCACCAATGTAATTTTGGGCTGAGTCCTCACCTTTTCTTAGGATCATTGAGGCCTTGAGATCATTGAGACACAAAGTGAGATCTTGCATGGAACCCCAGTTCGCGGGAGATAAACAGTCATCTTTAGCTTCTTCCATTTTCTAATAATTGCTCCAAAAGTGGAATTTTCACCAAGCTGCTTGCTGATTGCCCTGTAGCACTTTCACCTGGTGAAACCTGCCAGTTGAAAGGGCTGCACTTTTCTGGAGTTCCTGGTATTTCTCCAGTTTCTCATGTTCCTTCTTCTTGATGTTATCATCACTTCGTACTGCCACATTCACCACACCAGTTTTCAGCCTTCTCATTATCTACCACTTCCAGAGGTGCTTCCTGTTTTGATTTTGACTTCCTGTTTTGATATTCTGCACACCTGATCCTGTATACTATTCCAGCCACTTGATTATGGCGCTCCATGTATGCTTTTCCCGGCCAGCATCTTACAGCCTGCAGTTATGTACTGGATTGTTTCAGGCTCCTCTTTGCACAGCCTACACTTTTGGTCTTTCCTGGTGTGTAGATCTGAGCCTCTATCACTCTGGTGCTCAGAGCTTGTTCCTGCACTACCAGGATGAGTTCTTTGCTGTCCTGTAGGCCAGTCCTCTCTAGCCATTAGTAGGACTTTTTGATATCAACAACTTCAGTTATGATTCAGTGGTACATCCCCTGCAGAGGCTTGTCCTCCCATGAAGATCCATCCTCCAGCACCGCATCCTCTGCTGTCCATTCCCTGAGACATTCTCCAATTCTCCTCGTTGAAACAGAAGTTAACCATAAACCCAGACTTTTTCCAGATACATTGCTTCTTCCATTAAATGTGACTGACAGCTGTCAGCTCTCTGTCTTCCTCTGTGGTCTGCGGCAAGAGCCTTCTCCAGAATACTTACAGGACTTCACTTCCTATAATCCCAGCCTCCCCACCTGACTCTCATCAGGCAATCAGCCACAAGGACACCTAAGCACTGCTCAGGAACACATTCAGTGCATAGTGCCTTCATACTGAGCGTTTATTCCTGATCTGATCACCTGTTTACCTGACCCTGCCTTGAACCTGACACTGCCTCTTTGCCGCTTGTGCTGACCTTTGCCTGGATTATTACTCTGAGTTAGTTTTCTGGACTTTTAGCTGAGCTTTGCTCCTGTCTACCTGTCACTTTCAAATAAATCATCTGCAAGTGGAACCAGGTGTCTGCCTGTTTGTGACAGAATGTTTTGCCTTACATGGATCCAGCAGCAGGGTACCCACCCTGACAAATCCAGCTAGATATGACGCCACAATGAGAAAGCAAACCGTATCTCTACCCGACAGAGGAAACTAAAATGACTTTTCTGTGCTCCCTTTTGACCGGGAAAGCATGAGAGTGGCTGGCTGCCCTTTCATTCTTATGGAGCGTTCACGTAGATGATGCGCAACATGTTTAACCGGCCAAAGGATGGCAAGGACTCCAGTGAGTAGCTGTATGGGATCAAGCAGGGGCAGCAGACCGCTATTTTTGAGGTTCGGCCTGCTGGGTAAATTGACTAGTTCATCAGAAGCTAAAAGTAGTTCAGTACAGTTTAATTTGGTCAGGAGAGGTTGTAATGAATGAAGGGTTTCTTTTCAAGCAGATGGAGATTGAAAACACCCAACAACAGTAATTAAACAAGACAGTCTTATTTCTACTGTCATGACCAATGATTCTTACTGTTTGCTGATATATGAAGACAAAACAAGCGAGGCATTCAGTCTTAATTTGAAATAAATTTGGTAAACCCCCTCCCTTCTTCGGCCTATCAGCATAATAAACATTGTACCTGTGTTTGTTAATATCTTCATTAATTATAGATGTTGTTAACCAAGTTTCAGAAATGATTACATCTGCACTAGAAGATTAAACCCAGATTCTGACCATATCTATCTTCAAGAGTAAACTTTGTACATTGAGGTGAATGTAAAACCAGACAGTGATTTGAAATCAGAGAAAGTTGAAGAATTTTGCAATTCAAGCCCAGGATTTGGTTGTACATTTCTAGAGAAAAGTAGAAGTAATGTAATTAACAATCTGACCTGATCCATTTAAATTGGTTGTTGATCTGGATTTTCATATGCTAAAGTAGGGGTTCCTTTGTAACAAGTTCCTTCCACATTAAGATGGATGTCCAAAATGTCTGCATAATGAGTCCTGTAACTGTTTGTTATTCCCAAATAGAAAAAAAACCAATAGACATATAATGCATATAGAGTAAGGCCATTTCCCACTGTATCTTCTAGTTAGCATAAATGTGCAGTAACCTCAATCCAGTGAGAAGGATCTAATCTAGAAGGATGAAGCATTTCAAATTTTACCAAAACCAGAAAAATACACAGGTGCTAGACAGCCAACTCTGAGGATGGAGCAGACTCAGCTCATGATAGCTCCATGAGCGTGTAGCAGATCCGTCAGATTTTTAAAATGATCATCCTAAATCAAATTATTAGTCTCGTTTGGTAACAAAAGTTCTGCAGACTCTTCCTCGTTACGGGATAAAGCTCCGCCTTTTTCTGGGTTCTAAACTCTGATCCTGTGGGTGAGACGGATCTGGAAATCCCCATCCAAACAGATCTAAGTGAATTTGATCTGATCCAGCAAAGTTTTTAAATGCTGGTATAAAAGTCTTTGATCCATGGAGTCAGATCAGAGTATTTGGTAATTTGGATCACCTTAATCCTGATCCACAGTTTTGAAATACCGGGCCTAAGTATGTAATTTACACATACACATAAGGTATAAGGGGACAGGTCCAGTGTCAATCCAAAGCTTCACATCCCCCAAGTCCTCATCTGCCCAACTGAAAGCCCTGCTACAACCAACACAGTCAAATATGTACATTTTAGCCTATGTAACACAAAAGTGTCAATACAATTCCGTGCTTACCCATTGTATCAAGACGAGTCACGCAGAAAAAGAAGTGTTGTGAATATAATCCAATATCACTGTGAAAATGAGAGTTGTTTACTAGTACTTCCATTTAAATGGTGGGTTATCGTGTGAACCTACGTGAGTTCGGAGGTCTGCGAGGTTGGCAGCAGAGTCTGTGGCTGCAGGAGGACCGTAAGCCATCTGTAGCCAGTGTGAGTCATCTGCCGTAGCTAGACCGCTCTGCAGCCGCACCGGAGCTGGACCACGTGCAGTGTGAGCCCAGGGTTACACTCTGATAAATATTTTATAGTAATGCAGGCCAGTTGGGGAACACTGTTCCAAGTGTTGGGGCCACCATCCTCCACCTATCCTACATCAGTTTACAGACAGCATGTTTTCCTATCACTCGTTTGCTGACAAGTCCTCTTTTTTCCTAGCTATTTTGGATAATTCATAATACCACAAAGTTCAATTTTGGTAAAAAGGTGTATGCTTTTATAGCACATTTCTGCTTCATTAAGACGCAACATATTTATAGTCACAAGTCTAATTGACTCATCCACAAACCAATGGTGACAGAGTTGCCATGCAGGGCACTAACCAGACCACCAGGCGCAATGTGGGATTAAGTGTCATGTCCAAGGACACTGCTGGGAACTGAACCTGTGACCTTCAGTTCAGAGGTTAAATGATCTACCATTGCACCCCAGTGCCCCATTTAGAGAATTTTAACTCTATGATTATTGTGTGAAATTTGAGAATTTAATTGCAGACACACACACACACACACACACACACACACACACAAAAGCATGGGAAATCTCTCAGAATCACAATTTAACCAAATGAATTATTTTTGTTTGTAATTTTATTTGGTCAAACCATCCACCTATTACTTTTTGTTGTTTTATTTCAAATGTCACAAACCTACACACACACTAACTTTTTTTTGTCTCCTGCTCCTCCAGCGGACATCCTAGTCTATATCAATGACACCTGTGTGCTGGGTCGGTCTCACAAAGAGGTGGTAGAGATGCTGAAGTCTGTCCCAATGGGCCAGAGTGTTGACGTGGTGCTGAGGAGAGGGTACCCAATGCTTTACAACCCAGATGGCTGTCCCAAACAGAGCCTGGAGGTGATACAATCCTATATAAACCTGACCCATCTGAGGATTTTAGTCTTCTCCCCCAAACATTTTAGGAAACATGGAAGATCAGTCAGACATTATTGTTATGTTCTGTAAACCCTTTCATGTGTAAGCAAAATGGGCTTCTCTCCAATCAGAAGAGCTCATATCAGGGAAAGTTTGATGCTAATTCTTTTTAATTTACATTTCAAACTAAAAAATGAAGGCTAGTAAAATACTCTTTTGTCAGTCCAAGGTATTTCAGTATTCTGAACAGGTTTAAGTAAAAAATGTACTTCAGAGTTTGATGAGTAAATACTTTCAGAGACATTTCAGAAAGGATCACCTGCAACACAACATTTAAACATCCTCTCATCTAAATTAAAAACGAAATACTAGAAATATAATCTCCTTGTGACTAAATTCCTCTTCTGACTTTTGGACTCAGCAGGCGCAGACTCCCAGTGAGGACTCTGATGCAAACCGGGGCCCAACCCACCTCACCTACAGCCGGACTCTGGATGCTAATGGCAGCATGTCAGGTCAGAACCATCACCAAAGAGAGAACAGTTAAAAGGCTTCACATACAGAGCTAGAAAATCAACAGCAATTTTTCTTTCAATACCTGTATGATCAGGATTCACACGAATTAACACATCATTTCACAAGAAAGCAGCACCAGCATCTAAAAACATCACTGTCATGGCAGGACAGTTGTTCACTGACTTGGTTTGTTTAAATAGTCAGGAAGGCAAGATCTCTATTAACTAAGTTAAAGAACACGCTAACAAATGAAATATTTCCTTCACATTTGAGGTGCTGCACATAACCCAGCCTCTGTGGCTCCACTATTGACAAATGGATGGACAGAGCCCGTCACCCCTACACCCTGTCCACCTCCTCTTCCAGAGAGGACTCCACCCAACCACAGCGACTCTGAAGGTGGTCCATCAAATGCCGGAACTCAGAGGTCAGTCCATGTGGGAACAACTTTTCCATCAATTACAGTTATAAAAATACCAGCATTAAGCTACGGTCACATATACAACGGCCAGCTATCTGTAAAATGCACTTTTTTCAACATTGCCGCGTTTCTAATGGGTTTTATCTCTATAGCAACTATTTTATGTTTTTTAATTAACTAATTAATTTTATTGAACCTGTCCCGTCCAACAGCTGAGCAAACAGATACGAACTGAGAGCTTCTTGTGTTAGTTAGCCAACACACAAGAACCCCACCTCCTAAGTCATGGAGTTAGCTATGGGATACCAGTGAGACTGAATTACTTCCAAGTTGTGTGAACTCTTGGCTGACATTTTTTTCAAGCTGTTATGATCAAAACAACTTTTTTATGTTTTGGTCACCTGGTGATACCGAACAGATCAACATACGTTTCAGAAGAATCAGCAAAAGTAAACTTGAATTTCCTCAGCTACTAGCCACGCCCACATTCCTAATATGTTCATATCCGGTCTTATATTAGCTCCAGCTCTAGTCAGGGCTCAACGTATTAAATTTTCACAATATTTCGGCAAAAAATGTTGAAGTAATAAGATTACGCCACTTTTGCGAGCTTGCCACTTGCACGCCATTCAAAATCAAAAATCAACATTTTTTGAACAGTCGATTTACATTTATACTCGAGAAGTTACAAGACAGTCAAAGAAAATTTCTAGAATGAGTTTTTGATTGTATCTGGTATTAACAGTTTTTAATCCAAGATGGCGGCCTCTTTCCAAAGTCAGAGGTTGACGACACTTCAGTGATCTTTGTAGACTTAAGCTGGCACGTGTGAGAAATTTCGTGAAAATTGCACAAACCAAAGGTTCATTTTCAAAAACCTCAAAATCATCAAATTGCAGAGTTTGACACAAAATGACGTCTGAGTTGTAGGTCATGTGGCCATACCATAATCATTTCACATTTCCTTTGGATATCCCCAACACATGTATTTTGGTTTTGTTTGTGGATTCCAACTTTTTTTTTTAAAGCTGAGTCTGCATATTTTTTTGCGTCAGTGTTTTGTTTACCACTCCCACAATTTTAACATTATCATATTGTGTATTCTATTGTCAGGTTCAGCTTGAGCCACCAAACTCATGGATACCCTTTTTAAGACAGGTTTGTTGCTACAGACAGGCAGACAGGAGCAAAGCTCAGCTAAGAGTCCACACAGCTAATCAGAGGCAGAATCCACGCAAAGGTCAGGCAGGTGGCAAAGAGGCAAAGTCAGATACGAAGCAGGTCAGGTAAACAGGAGATCAGATCAGAATAAAACACTCAGTATGAAGACAGGAAGGCACAAACAATTCTTCACACTGAATGTGTGCCTGAGCAGTGCTTAAGTGTCCTTGTGACTGATAAGTTGATGAGAGTCAGGTGGGAGGCATCCAGATGCTGTGCGCTGGCGTTGATGGGTGATTGAGTGCCGTCAGTACTCTGGAGATGGCGCCCGCCGGTGACCAGAGGGAGGAGATGGAGCTCTGACTCCTGACAGCAGGTCTAGGGATAGTGAAAAGGAGTATAAGCAGAATTAGCTTGTTAAACTAATGCAATATCATTCCAATTTAATTAAAAATACATTTTGTGTTAATCTTGAAGGGGAACTTAGAAGAGTAGCATGAAGGAAACATTGCAACGTTTGCTGTGCTAGCATTTGCAGTATTTGCTGTTATTAAGACAACCTTTACTTCTGCGTTCAAAAACCTGGTGCTCAGTTTTCTAACTGCTCTTCTATCTTTCCTGTGCTTCTCTTCCACACAGATCTTCCCTGGTTAGCTACAACACCAGCGCCCTCCCCTCTTCGTCTCGCCTTCTCCATCAGAGCTCCAAGTCCTCAGACAGCGACCTGTCCACCTCTACTCTGCCAATCACTTCTTCTTCCTCTCAAATTCTGTCAAAACTAACCCTAAATCAGCCTGAAACCAGTGCTGCCCAGAATTCCACCAACTCCACAACCAGCAACAATTACTTGTCCTCCTCCACACCTCCTGTGCAACGCCAGCCAATGCCAATGACTTTCCCTGTTCCTAATTCACCCAAGGACATCCCACCGTGTGGCTTTAATGGGTGTCCAGCCAGTCACCAGGCAGCTTCCTTAACTTCCCATGGGAATAAAGGGCTAATTTCTTCCCTTGTAACAGGGTCCACCAGCCCAGGTCTTGTGGGGGAACTTGTACCAGTGGTAGTTGGGCGCAGTGAAAGTGGGGGCCTTGGATTTAGTGTGACAACAGGAGGACAGGAAGGCCAGCAAGTGGTGGTGAAGCGAGTCTGGGATCGCAGGCAGTGTCTGTCGCTGCAGGCAGGAGACATCATTGTGAAGATTAATGGGGCCGACGTTCAGAGCCTCGGCTTTGTTCAGGTGACACATTCTAGTGCCTGTAAAAAAATCCTTAGTATTAGCAGAATTCAAAGTATTTATAAACACTTGTAGCTTATATACGTTAGCAGAGGGAGTGGAATTAGCAGCATTACCATTATTAGCATTAACAGTAGTAACAGTATCGCCTCTTAGTAATTTTGGTTGTGTTTAGCTCTAGCTTTTCAAATTAGTGATCTCAATAGTGAGAGTTATATCTATTCCAGGTCCAGAGAGTTCTGCAGGAACATACCAAACAAGGAGAGGTAGTTCTGCTGGTTTACAGAGGAGGTAAGATTTCACCTTTGATTACCATCTCAAATTCTTTATCAAGCTACGTTCACACCGGGTATGTGATGCATGTTCAAGAAGGAACTAAGATTGTTAAAAGCGCATTTTTTGGACCACATTTAGGATGTGGTGTTCACACTGGACAGACAGGAAGGGAATTCTCACTAGTGCGTGGGTTTTCAGTCCAATCCAGTGAAGTCAAGTAATCTAGAGACAATGTTCAAAATTAGATTCAATCCCGGAACTTGAAGAGATATCATCTTTGAGGACTGTCCTGGGCCTATTGTGGAGCCTCCTTCTTGTAAATTGTCCATGTATGACGTTTCCAAAACTTCTTCACAGTTTCATGTCTTGCTACAGGTCCACTGTCCTGTCTGGCTGTTACTCCTAACCTCTACAAGTCTCAGTCCTCTTCGCATATCCTGACCACACCTTCCTCCTCTAATGGCCCGCCTTCACCTGAATTGCCTTTTCCGTCCACGGGTGCCTTGCTGGGGAGTATCCCCCCACTCAGCCTGGCTGGTTTGGCCCCTGAAGGTCAACAGAAGGGCTACCATCCAGCTGCAGGGACCCATCAAGGTAACCACCACCACCACCCCCACCACCCCACCATCCACACACACATGCACACCCATTTTGTCTTTGTGCTCATTCTTAATGTATAAAATATTAAAGATAATTAAAAATAGATATCTAACAATGTGGACAAAGCTGCACACCCCTTTACAGTGGCTTTCAAAAGTATTCACACCCCTTGGACTTCTCTACATTTGATCACATTATGACCACACACATAAATGTATTTTATTGGAATTTAATGCGAAAGACTAACGCAAAATGGCACCCACTTGTGAAGTAGAAAGAAAACTATACAAGAGTTCATTTTTCTTAAATAAAAAACTAAAAAGTGCAGTGTGCAAAAGTATTCACCCCCCCCCCCTTTCTCTGAGTTCATCTAATTTTCTTCAGAAGTTGCTTGATGATTGGTGACTGATCAAATGTTGACTTCATGACTTCATAGAGTCCTCCTGTGTGTCATTTATCTCAGTATACAAATCCAGCTGTTTAGTGACAGTCTCTGTGGTTTGTCAAGAGAATATTGGGGAGAAAACAGCATCATGAAGTGTAAGGAACACACCAGACAAGTCAGGGAGAAAGTTGTGGAGAAATTGAAAGCAGGGTTAGACTAGAAAAATAAACATAAAAATTACATAAAATTCCAATAAAATATATTTATGTTTGTGGTCATAATGTGAGAAAATGTGGAGAAGTTCAAGGGATGTGAATACTTTTGCAAGCCACTGTACTACAATTTAGAGGACCTGTAAAGTGTCTGGAGTATGGGATCAAATCAATATACCGCACTTAAAAGCCTAAACTTTTTCAAAAATTATCCGTGCACCTAATCCACCACCACTACCAAAATCTGTCAAAATGTTCTTGTGCAACTTTGGGAAGCCCTCCGCTTCATTGACTGTCACAATTTCTTGCTGACACAGGAGCCGCGAGCGCAAGGATCAACGCTATGTGTATTTTGAGGGACACAGGTGGGTCACAGACTGTGATTCTGGCTAGTGATGGGCGAGTTATGTGAATGGGTTGTGGATACCCAAGCTAAGGTCTCGACTTTTACTGTTGTCTGAGCTTTAGCTACAGCTAGCATCATTGCTGAACAACCACATGGCAATGAGACAGACTCTGACAACGATGAGAGGGAAGCCGGCATGTTTGATTATGCAGCTGTTTAATCCAAACACCGAAGATGTTTTGCGGGAGGAGACTGATTAAAAAATAATGTGAGTCGAATAAATCTTATCTAAACTCAATGTGTTGCTTCCATTACCTTTTTTTCGCGCCTTATAATACTGTGCGCGTTGTGTATGAGTTCAGTACAGAAATAGACCCCTAATTAAAACGGGGCCTAATATTACATCGCGTCTTATGGTGCATATAATACGGTAAGCTAAAAGTAAATGACAAAACAGATTATAATCTGAAAAGGAAATGTACATTTGAAAAAAATTTGTAAACTTAAAAGTGACATATTGTAAACTTAAGAAAATATTGAAAAAATTGGAGAAAATTTGTAATTTTGAAAAAAAAGAAAGAAATACTGAAAACTTGAATTAAAAAACCTAACCGCAAAACTGTTAAAAAATTTAAAAAAATGTTAATTTGTAACAGCTGCTGTTTTTGATTTTCAATTTGTTTTTAGCCACTTTTTATGTTTCTCTCTATCTTAGCTTTCAGTCCTTAGTTTACAGTTTTGATTCAAAATGATCATTTTTGGTGTTGACCCTAATTTGACCCCATTGGCTACCAAGACATGATTACCATTGATTGATAAAAGTTATGGCGATGCCATTCCCCACTCCAAAACAGTGTCTGTTGTTGCCGCCACCTATGTCATCCCTTCTCTGATGAACCAATTTCTGCAAGTCACCCCCTCTCACCAGATGTTAGTCATGTCCCGGCAGCCATTGGCATCAATACCCCACCCCCACATAGAAGCAGAGCCAATACTGTTGGGGATCAGAAAAACACTCCTGGATGCTGACTGTGCCTCCAGACAAATTGTTTTAGTAACTGACAAACCAACCAAAGACACTGAACCCCACATCGCCTCTAATGGAAGGTTGGCGCCAGTGTTCGGCAGCGGAGCCACCATCAGCATGTGAGTGTGTGTGCGCTTTGAGTCCTTTAATGAAGGTATAAAAGCGCTATATAAGTATACGCCATAACTGCATGACAACAAATGTGTAGTGACATCATATGCCACATTCAAACACTCACCCCCTTCATCTTCAAAACAATCGTAACACAAACACTGAAAACGATCAAAAACACAGAACAAAACTGATTACCTGGGTGAACCGGGTTACACCCGAATAGCTGGTGGACTACTCTGCCACCCTTTAAAAAGTCATGCTCTAACTATTGGCTTTTTTTTTTTTTAACTGTCTGTAACATAATCTTGTAGGTATCCAAGAGAAGACACTGGTAATGGGGAACACCATAGAGCTTACCACTAATGTCCAACTGTGTGTGGCTCCATGGGGTATGGGGTGGCCATGATAGAGCCTGCAGTGGTGGGGGTGGAGGAAGACCTGTCATGCCACTAATTAGACAGGCGGTGCAGTCTTTGACCATAGTCTCTACATCTCTGTCAATACCTGGCCACCAGACTACGCCTGCAATGCTGTTTCACTTTCACTACACCCAAACAACTTTCATGCATCATGTCTAAACTATAAACCCTCAAAGCTGTGGGAACCACTGTGTAGTCTTTTAGCGATGCACACACTGTTCCAGCATGACAAGTCAGCCCTAATCTTGTGAAAGGGAATCAATTCATTCAGCACCTTTGCCAACATGCCCTCACGAATAAACATACAGAATTGTGAGATGTGGGATCATGTGCCGATGCATCCTGGAGCTCTGTGAGAGAAACTGCTGACTGTAGAGGACTACACAGCATGAGGATCAGTCGGGGCTCTAAGGAATCCTGACTAGTCTCATATGGTGGGTTAGGTGTGGCCTGTGTGTGGTCTGTTGCGGTGTGGGCTCATGAAGCAAAAGCCACTGGCTGTTCTGTTTCTTGGTGAAGTTGAAATAAGACAGCTCCAACTGCTGTGATGGAAGCATCACGGATCACAAATGTAGGACTCTGAAGGTCAAAGTGTGCAAAAATTGGTGGGGAAGTTAAGCTTTTGAATAGCTGAGTCAAATTGTCCAGGTAAAGGGAAACTTGCAAATAGCCCTGGTGAAGATTGACCTTTGTAAAGATTGTCAATCTGTGAAAAGTCGCCTACAACTCCTCAACAGTAGGCAGAGGGAACTGCCCTGGGATTACTGCTTTACTGACCACTTGAAGGTCCACACAGGGGCTCAGTTCTCCTGACTTCTTCTTGGCAACCACCAGGTTGGAAGTCCAATGAGATGCATCAACTTGCTCAATAATACCAGCGTCCAAAAGCTTTTGAAGTTCTGCTTTAACCTCATCACGCAGAGCAAGAGGTGGTCGGCGAAGGGGTTGAATAACTGGCAACACAGCTGAATTGATGAGTGGCTGATGGTTGAAAGAGAAATGGCCAGAGCTGCAACCAAGGGTTGTTCACTGTCAGTATAACAGAACCCATGTTGCCTTTTATAGAAAAGCTCAGGGTAGGTGAAACCCCAAAGGATTAGCTCCCTGTCGCGTAACTTGAAATGTAAGTAAAAGGAGTGTTGTAGCACCATAGCAAGCAGAGAATAGCTGTTCCCACCATGCCAATTTTAGTATGTCCTTAACCAAATAGTTATTCTGCACCTGGCTTTGCCGTGTGTGTGGGGAAAAGCTGTTTAATTGTAGATTTGCTGAGCAGAGACCTGGAGGCTGCTGTGTCCAGCAGCAGTGGCGGGGCTACACCATGAAGCTCCACTGTACACCATATAAAATGCTTCAGATCTGACCACCACAGATTGAATGGTGGTTGAACTTGATTGACCATGTAGTGCTTGGAAATGCTGGGTGAAGAGAAGCACATTCTTGAGAAGTGATTCCTTTTCCCGCAGTGTTGGCAACGCTATCCCGTGGTTGGACAGGTGGGGATGAATGTCGTTCTTTCGACGTACACCTCAGCGCAGTTCGAAGGTTTCAGTGTCCGCAGCATGCTGCTCCAGTCGTGATGCTAACAGCTCCACTGATTCCAGCTGGAATACGATGTCCACTGCTTTTGACAGCGGCAGGTTGTCGGGTGACGTTAGCAGCTTTTCCCTCAATTTGGGGTTCAGTCGTGGATCATGTCGTTTTCCAACTACTAAATTTGCAGAGGCCGGCCAGGCACCAGAGGTCAGAAACATAATTTTGAACCGACTCACCGGGCCGTTGGCACAGTTGGCAGAAGACCATCTGGCGGACAATGATGCTCTGTGGAGCAGTGAACCGTCTGGCCAACAGGTTGACACGGTCTTTATAGGATGATGCTGGTCCTAGAGTCCCAAAAATGCGTTGTCCCTTGCTGCCCAGGTTGTGGATCTGCATCACTCGCCGCTGTGCGGCGCTGGCCTTTGCGAGGTTGATTGCCTCAAGAAAAATTCAAAAGATTCATGCCATTGTGACCGGGATTGGTGGATCACCGGGCAGAGCGGGGGCAGGGCTGAAAAAGGAATCTCCATCCTCGTTGACAAATGTTTATTAAAAATACCCTCCAGGATGCTGACTGTGCCTCCAGATAAACCGTTTTAGTAACTGACAAACCAGCATAACAACCACATCAACTGCATGATACCAGATGTTTAGTGACGTCATATGCCACAAACACAAAAAACAAAAATGCTGAATTTAAAAACTGTAAATTGAGGACTGAAAAAAAAAAAAAGTAAAAATGCTAAATAACAGCTGTTACAAGCAATCAGTTCTTTTGATAACAGCTTCAGCTTTTTTGTTTTTTTTAATATAAAGTTTTCAGTGTTCAGCATTTCTTCAAATATAGCATTTTTGGTTTAAATTTTACACTTTCTATTTTCCAAATTTACAATCAGTTTTTTCATGGACTTTAAGCTGATGCTGACTTTGAGGTTTTAACGTTTTTGAACAAATTCATAATGGTCTGCACCTGAATCTGTTTTATTTTGCTTTTACATCCATAGTCTTTCACTCACCCTTCGTGATCACTATGGCTTTTTTTGGTTTCTCAGGAGCCCCTCCAGCCCATTCTCCTAAAGGGCCCCCACCCTCATCCCTTATCCAGAGTACGAGCTTCCTAGACTCAGTTCCTGTCACTTTAACCTTGGAGCCCTGCGACCTGTTGAAAGGAGAAGGTATTGCTGGGGGTCCTCCTTCCATCAGAGGGGGAGGAGCTATCGGAGCAAAAGATGGCAATGAGGGGGCAAGGTCCAAACCAGTGGAGGTGGAACTGCACAGACGGCAGGGGGAAGGCTTCGGGTTTGTCATCTCATCTCAGGAAATGAGCAAAGGTGAGTTCCACTGAACTCAGTGCTGCGGTCACAGTGGTTTAACAACCAGCAGGGGATAGCATGAAATAACAGGTTTACAATCATGAGAGCCCTCTAGAGACAAAATCTGTCTGAGAAAAGAATTGTGGATTATTGCAAATAAAAGTTTCTTTTCCTGTCGGTTTTCCCCTTCAGGAGTCTCCACAGTGAATCAGCT
>BSAI01000011.1:688245-703017 GCA_036245035.1 Adrianichthys oophorus | reverse complement strand
TCATTACAAACCTTCTTATTTTTTCTTTATGTTTTACACGTTTTCATTAGTATTTAATTAGTATTTTGTGTTGTTGTTGCAGTAAAGGGACGATGACGGGAGAAGACAGACTATTTATTTGTTTTATTTTTGAAATGTTTAAATTTTTCTGTAAAGATAGAACAGGATTTTAAAAATGTGGTTATGTGTGGCTTTCTGTAAAAACATCAATGTTTACGTGTAGGTACACACTGTGTTTGTCACAGCAGGACAAACTGACCCCGGCCTCTCATCCTTACCACACCCAGTGCACCCACTACCTCTGACAGCCCTGTTCCCTCTCTAATGGGCGCACAATTACAAATATACATGAATTTACACATAGCAACATCAACACACATTTGTTATGTAAAAAAACACTAATTTGGTTCCATTTAAATCCTTCGTCAACCCACTTAAGTGACTATTCAAGTGTTTTCAAGACAAAGAAAAGTCATATTCAAAACAGACGTGAAACGTAAAACTAAAGGTTGAACTCATATTTTTTCTGCAAAGTTGTGCACAAAATATTAATTTGCACAACTTTGTATTTATGAATACAAATTTTTCTTTATGTATACGCTTCTTTTTGACAGCTTCCTTACCCCATAAGCTCGGCTTTCACCAGCGTTTATTAGAGACCGGCCATTATTGGAAGATATATGGTATTCATATTTCTATATTTTTTCTAAACTCTTTTATGACTGGACGTTGTTTTAAAAGTAAATTGGTTCTGCTCCACGGACTTGCTCCACATGTGGATAGACATCATCATTTTTTCTTTGTACGTGCTTTGTGTATAATACATTTACCATTTTTCCTGAAATTTTCCAGCAAGACAATGACCCTAAACACACAGCTAAAATAACCAAGGAGTGGCTTCACAACAACTCTGTGACTGTTCTTGAATGGTCCAGCCAGAGCCCTGACTTAAACCCAATTGAACATCTCTGGAGAGACCTGAAAATGGCTGTTCACCAACGTTTACCATCCAACCTGACAGAACTGGAGAGGATCTGAAGGAGGAATGGCAGAGGATCCCCAAATCCAGGAGTGAAAATCTTGTTGCATCTTTCCCAGAAAGACTCATGGCTGGATTAGATCTAAAGGCTGCTGCTACTAAATAATATGAAGTTTTCATTTTAAGTGCCCAAACATAAAAGCAACATGTTGTGACAACAGAACACATGATTCCTGTTTGAATCGCGCACCCGGCTTTCGTAGTTCATTGAATCTTTTCTCGTTTTTTTCTGCTAAATTACTTAACACACATTACTATAAATAATAATTAAAACATCAGGATAATTCTTTGGATTTGAAATGTCAATGAAATGCATTTTTTATAGCCATGAGTTATTTAAGTAATAGATATTTAACACAAATAAATGGAGTCTATATAAACATTAGTTTAAATTTTCTTGTTGGTTTAAAAAAGATGTTCATAAAAAAATATTTTAAAAAGTGATGTATTCTTTATGCTTAATAAAATGCAAATATATATTTAAAAAGTAAACCACAACACTGCTGACATTTGAACCAGGTTACATCTGGAATGGCAGTTTAGCGACTGCAGAACAAACCGCTGTCACCACAAGCACAGGCTCAGAACAAGGAGTATAAGGAGCTATTTGATCATTGAATTTTTTTTTTGTGTGTGGGTAGAAGGTTTATATATTTGTTAATTTATTTTTGATGAACCGTGATCTACATGAAGACGTGATCAGCCATGTTTTTGTAGAACTCTTCGAAAAAGAAAACAACTGTTCTCTAAACCACTCCCACTGCAGTAAAAACGAACAGTCAGCAGGAGCGTGTTCACAGGTTAATTCTGCAGATGTCAGTCCAGCCTGAGGAAGGTGTGTCTTACAGATATTTGAAGTTTCTCACAGGCTTTAGGATATTCAGGATTCATAAAACACGCGTGTGCCTGTGCGCACTTGTGTCTATGCTGCATGCACAAAGTGTGCACATGACACACAGTGTCCAAAAGACCCTGTAGATCGCCCAGACACATTCTCCTCTGACTGTCTAACTTTCTCGTTTTCCAACAGCCAGGCTTGCACAATGGGCATGTAAAGAGCGCACACCTTTCCTTAAAAAAAGCACTTCACGGTGCTCTTGAGCAGTGCGCAGGATTCTTACGGACTATAATACACACCTGCTTCTCCCGTATTTACCCTTACATGTTGTATAAGTGTTCACGACAACACAACGCCCCCAGCAGCAAGTAAAAAAATGTGCATGAATATGTTGTACTTACGGGCTCACCGGGTTGTATGTGATCTTAAATTTTCACCTACGTGCCCCGTACAGGTTAGCCCATTTTTCACCTGCAGACAGCCTGCATCCACCATCCTAAGGCATTACCTGGCTCAGGTGTGAGACGGTTTCCGAGTGGTCCCGGTGTACTCTGTGCGAGTCTGGCAGCAGACGGTTCTGGACGGTGATGTAGAAGCAGAGATCCGGTCGGATGTGGACGATGGTGTCAGTCATGGCAGAGAGCTGAGGAACAGTGATGACAACAGTCAAACTATACAAACCACTTCCCACAATTCCATGCTCAGTCATAGTTACATGGGAGCAATCATAGAGAAAAGATGAAAAAACACAACTGTTTCAAGACCACTTCACTGCAGGGTTTTGATGCGACCACTTCTCCTGTGATGAGGCCCCAATAGTCTGACTGAACCTGGTTTCAGTGGGAGGGCGTGGCAAAATTTAGAAGATATTCAATGTATCTCCAAATGTTTGAGGTGAGATATATAAAGTGATTATATTCTGAACTTAGACTGTCTCATAAGTATCAGCATTAACGTGTTCTTTACCTTCTCTTCTTGCCCTGCCCAAAGCAGCCCTGACTAGAGCAGGACACCATTTTATAAGATCGGATACAAACAAATGAAGAATGTGGGCGTGGCTAGCAAAAAACCTTGGTTGCGAAGGAAATTCAAAAGTTTTCTGTTTTTCTGACACTGACATCAATCTGTTCGGTATCACCAGACGATCAAAACATAAAATAGTTGCTATGGAGATAAAACCAACAGAAAAGACCATTTTGAAAAACGTGGTTTTTACATCAATCTTTTACGGACAGCGTCGACCGGCCTTACAGAAAGGGAAGGGAGGGGGTCAAGGGTCTGTTGTGGCAATGGCAAGGGCGGGTAGCGCCTGCGGGCCATCCAACACCGCTCACAGCTTTAATTCTGATTTTGTTCGTATAGGTTGTTTTTGTTGGACCGGATGGAAAAAAAGAAGAAGAGAGTGGAGTGTTAGGGATGGAGGGTAAGGGCACAGCAAATGCCCAAATATCACCGGGTATGTGTGATCAAAGATTTGAATCACATGAACATGATGGACACCTTAAAGTAAAATAAAACAAAGTAAAAGCCACAAAACAAACCTCTCTGGCCTGCTCCTTTACTAAATCGCTTGATGTTTATTTTATTGTTCACTGAACCGGTTGTGCTGTGGGGGCCAGATTACCCCAACCTGACGTTGATGTGTTTTCCCTCCTAAGACGAAGCTGAACAGGACTCGATGTCTGCCAGAGACACCAAGGAATTGATTTATTTTTTTAAGTTCAGCCCACTGTCTAGCGGGTTCCAGATGACCCCACTCCCAACATTAACGCGTCGAGAATAGCACACGTTTTACATTCTAATTGTCCAAAAGTCCCCTCAATTCATTTTTCTTTTGTTTTTCTAATTCGGGGTTCTCCTTTAGTGGCCTGACGTTTTTAGTTTCAATAGATGCTGGTTTTGAAATGTCCGTCAAGCAAATTAAAGTAACTCTTTTGTTCTTAAAGACGTCTTAGGTTGAGTTTACCTTAAAAACAAAAAGACTGGGCTCTTTTCTTTCCACTTATTTTTATGTGTTTTAACACTACAAAGTTTACACTGAATTTTAGAGAAGGTGTTGTGACACTGAGATCCATATCAATAATAAGAGTAATGGGAAAAAATGTGGAGATTTTAGTAAAATGAAATACCACCCATCGGAGGATGGAAACACATGCATTCAGACTGGAAAAGTCATTTGGTCCGGACTGAGTCCGGTCTGTATTCAGACTGCCGTCAAGCAGACTTTCCTGTTCTGAAACAAAGCTTGTAAACAAAATCACGCAACTAAAGATCTCTTCACTCATTGGCCAGGTCTTACAGGGGGGGGGGGGTGCGCAAAGCAATTAGAGAAATTATGGAAGTCCTGAGCTTTGGAATCCTTGTTGGGATATTTCACTGATTCAAACTTTATATTTCTCTGACCAATTTTGAACGTCTGTATCAATGTCAGGTACAACACTTTTTACCGTTATTTTGGTACGGCAGAACCACGCTGCAAGACAACGGCTATGAAGGTCAGATGATGAGTGTTTCTGACAGAGATTGTCAGTAAAAAAGCAAGAAGCCGGGTGGATCATGTTAAAAGTTGTTTTTAAGAGCCTGCGTTCATCCGACCACACTTCAGTGTAAAAAGCGTTTTCAGCCGTGTTAAAACAAATATTCTAACAGTTGGACCGTTTTTCTTTTGTGATAACACAACAATTTTTTTATATTGCTTTAAATTTGTCCTGCTGCTTCATTTCTACTTTGTTTTTATCACGTGACCACCGGCTACGGTGGCCGTTTTGGTCCAGTTATTCCGCTCCCAGAGCGCTTTGTATTCAGACTGAGAAATCTCAGACCGAACCAAAGATCAGTCTGATGGGAAACAAACCGAGAACTCCTCGAAAGATGGGTTTGAGAGCGGACGCTTGTGTGTATTGAGACTGAAAATTTGCTCCAGATTATCGGGGGAAACGAACTCTGATTTACTTAAGCGGACCAAATGTGTCCAGTCTGAACACACCCTTAGTGTAATAAGTGCAGATGTTTGAAAGATCTGGAGGACTTTCTCAGCCGCACTGACACACCACAGCTGCCTGAGGCTTCAGCTGACATACATCTGCACTGCTGTAAACATCATTGCATTTTAAAGTTCTGCAGCTGGGGCGCCCCCTGCAGGTCAGACACATATGTTCGTACTCTGGAGCACTGTAGAAGCTGCACCTCTGGTCCATCAGCCAGAACCCCCACCCAATGCGCTGGCAGAACAATCCTCCTCAAAAGCTCCATCAGGTGCTGCAAGCCACACCCACCAAGATGATCAGGATTGACTTCACCTCCAACGAGGTTGTACGACCCCCAGCTCTAATGAGACAAAGCAGAAATGATCAGTCCTTTCTACCTGCCCTAGGTTGAACGCAGATGACTGACGGCTGCACTGACCACTGGAAGGGACTCCGGTCGATCAAAGGTAATGTCACATGTTGTGACATCACAGCCCCACCCAATGAGATCATTGGCGACCTTTGATGTGGCGATGTCAGAGGGCGTAGGTGGAGACAGCATCCGGGTATCTTGATTGGGATCAGTCAGTTGAACCGCCATATCAAAGTACTTCCCCTTCTCTGACATCCCTTCAAAGACCGCCTCCTCCTCCCATGGCATGGTCCACTCTCCTGTTAGTCCTTCTGCAGCACTGCTCCTCCCATAGAGCTCCACCTCCTCAGGATCCTCCTCTTCTTTGGGCTCCAAAGTCACAACAGCAGGGGGCATGATGGTCAGACCTGTAGAAACATGAAGGAATTGCCCCCCCTAGACAGCCAGAATGGTGAATCTCAATGAAACAAACCATCGAACACTGGGTCGGAACTTGTGCCAAACTCACCTGATGCAGCAGTCCTGGCAGGCTGCTGAGGGCGGAGTCAGACACAGGCGCAGAGGAAAGATGGCTGCCGTTCAGAGTCAGATTCAGCTGAAAGAAATTAAGGACAAAGTTTCTGAACCAGAAAGTCATTGTGTGTTTGTGTGAGATTCTAGGAGTGTATGAGTGTGTTAATGTGTGTGCTTGTGATACCTGCAGAACCTTTGCTCTCAGCAGTGCTTGAGGCTGACTTGTTTTTTTATCCTGCAAACATGAATATTGTTTTTGTAGAAAGTGGACATCACAATCTTCACAACCAAAACTTTAACAAATTCACATTCAAGTACTGTTGCACAACAGAAGACATCTTCTAGGAGTTAGAAACCAAGCAATATCTAGTCCAGTTAGTCCGTGCTTGCCATCTCAAATGCATCTTCTCAATCCCAGGATGAGGACGGGCTTACCTGTTCCTGTTCATGCTGCCGTTTAAAGAGAACATGCATGGTCCCACAGTTTTTTCACAGCTTCTACTGCCAATGGTTATACCGAATAAAAGATCAGTAATCTGTTGCACTCTCTGA
Organism: Adrianichthys oophorus; assembly: GCA_036245035.1. Lineage (NCBI taxonomy): Eukaryota > Metazoa > Chordata > Actinopteri > Beloniformes > Adrianichthyidae > Adrianichthys > Adrianichthys oophorus. The sequence goes on along the minus strand of BSAI01000011.1, from coordinate 696,736 downwards.
CACATTAACAAAAGTTTCTGATTCCACAAACATCAGAAAATGTATCAAACCTGACTGAATCTGGTGATAGACTTCTCCTGATAAACTCGGTGATCCTGGTCAGAGCGGGCTGAGGTTGCCCTGTTTAAAAGTGAAAACTGAAGAGTTTCTTTAAATTCAGTCAGGCCTCTTCTTTATCAAGGCCCTGGACAAACCTGCATTGGTTCCATCTCCTCCTCTTCCTCTGTCCCAGCTTGAGACTGGTCCTCCCTCAGCTCCTTCTGCGTTTCTTCTTGTTCCATGCTCCCCTGTATGACCTGCTGGACTCAAAGCACATGCCTGTTTTCCTTCTGGCTTCTGTGTGTCCCTGAGACTTCAACAGTTTTCAGGAACCAACCTGAGCTTTGACAGTTACTTCCTCCTGCTCATCTTCCATTGCTTCATTTCCACCCTTTAGGCATTTCAGCTTCATTCTTTTGCTTCCCAACATCCTCCCCCACTTCCCGCTCTGCTTCACCTAGAATGAGAACATAAGTTCAGAGTGAGCCTCTTTCCAGCAGGTGAAGCTTTACCTTTGACAAACATCAACTGTTCTTTCACTCTCCTTCCATTTCCAACTCATTAACTCAAGACAGCTGAAGACAGCTTCTTCACTGTCCCACCATTGAAATGACCTGATCGTGTTCACTTTGGTGGTTTTTCCCTGGTAAAATTCTAAATTCCAGCACACCAAAATGTTGATGAGACATTTAGCAATTCCAAAAATTAGAATACAATGGAAAAGTCTATGCATTTCCATAATTCCATTCAAAACATTAAACTCTCATAGAATATAGATTCAGAACCCATCGTTTAAGTAATTTTAACATTTTTTATTTTGTTGTGTATTTTTACATCAATTGGGGTTCCTGCTCATAAAACCCACAAAAACAGAATTTCAAGACATTAGAACACTGTGTAGGCATCACAATTTATTATTATTTTGCAAAAGTATTAAGACAGAGATTGTGATCAAATCAATCAAAAATGAATCATTTTATGTCCATCTTCAATACTTGGTTGGGACTCAATTTACCATCACCCTCAACGTGGTGCTTCTGGTAGGATGAACAGGGATCAGGTCCTTCTGGAAGACGAAATCTGCATCTCCATCCAGATCCTCAGCAGAAGGATTCAGGAAGTCCTCCAGAATGTTCTGCTAGACCTCTGCAGTGGTTTTGGTTAGATAAAGCAGAGTTTACCAACATTGCTGGACATTGCAGCTCAAATCATGACGGACTGTGGAGATTCCACACTGGACCTCCAGCAGTGTGGGTTCTGCTCCTCACCAGTCTTCCTCCAAACCTTTGGACCTTGGTTCTTAAATGAAAGACAGACTTTCCTTTCATCAGAAACCAGGAGCTTGGACCTCTGCTCAACAGTCCAGTCCTTCTTCTCCTTGGTCCAGTTGAGACGTTTCCTCCGTTAGTCCAGGCTCAGAAGTGTCTTGACCCGAGGAACCCGACAGTTGTAGTCCATCTCCTGAATGCGTCAGAATATGGTGCAGCTGTTCCTCCACCTCATTCCACTCTTTCTGGATGTCTGCAGGTTCTTGAATCTTGTTCTTTTGATAAAGTGCTGAAGCTCACAGTCGTCTGTTTTGCTGGTGCGTGTCCCGACACACTTTGTCCTTCCATTGACTTTCCGTTGATCAGCGCTCTGTGAACAGCCAGCCTCCTTAGCAATGAACTTTAGTGGTTTACTCAGACTATGGAGGGGATCAGTGATGGTCTTCTGGATAGTTATCAAGTCTGAAGTCTTCCCCTGTTGAACCAACTTAAAGACACCTGGGGAACCTGTGCAGGTGATGTGAGTTTAGTAGATGATTAGTTGGTTTAAAGCATTTATGTCCTGAAACATTTGGGCAGATTTCTCCGCAGTTTTATATAAAAATGTAATGTTTTTAAGTGGAATTATGGAAACAATTAAACTTTTCCCATGATATTTTTACTTTTTAGAAAGGGTAGCCATACGATAGGCAAGTGAAACCTAACTGTAGACATACCATGAAAAGGCACACAGACATCATTTTGTCTTTACATGTCATAACTTCCAGCTAATAAAACCAAAGATTTGGTCTCACGTGAGAGATTAGTTCCAAAATATACAGTGGCTTGCAAAAGTATTCACACCCCTTAAACTTCTTCACATTTTATCACATTATGACCACAAACATAGAAATATTTTATTGGAATTTTATGTGAAAGATCAACACAAAGTGACACACACTTGTGAAGTGGAAAGAACATTATACAAGAGTTCAACTTTTTTCTTACAAATCAAAAACTGAAAAGAGCAGTGTGCAAAAGTATTCATCCCCCTGAGTCACTACTTTGTGGAACCCCCTTTTGCTGTAATTCCAGCTGCAAGTCTTTTGGGGTTTGTCTCTACCAGCTTTGAACATCTACAGACTGAAATCTTTGTCCATTCTTCCTTCAAAACACTTCAATCTGAGTCAGATTAGATGAGAGCGTTTGTGAACAGCAGTTTTCAGATCTCTCCACAGATTCTGGATTGGATTTAGGTCTGGACTTTGGACCATTCCAACACATGAATCCGTTTCATTTTGACCATTCCATTGTAGCTTTGGCTTTCTGTTTAGGGTGGTTGTCCTGTTGGAAGGTGAATCTCCGCCCCAGTCTCAAGTGTTGTTCAGACTTCAACAGGTTTTCCTCCAATATTGCTCTGGATTTGGCTCCATCATCTTCCCATCAACTCTAACCAGATTCCCTGTTCCTGCTGAAGAGAAGCAGGCCCAGAGCATGATGCTGCCACCACCATGTTTGACAGTGGGTATGGTGTGTTCAGAGTGATGAAAAAAGTTCAATTTTGGTCTCATGTGACCAGAACACCTTCTTCCACATGTTTGCTGGGTCACTCTCATGGTTTATGACAAACTGCAAACAGGACTTCTTGTGGTTTTCTTTCTTCTTGCCTCTCTTCCATAAAGTCCAGATGTGTGCAGTGCACGACTGATGGTTGTCCTATGGACAGATTCCTCCACCTGAGCTGTAGATCTCTGCAGTTCATCCAGAGTCACCATGGGCCTCCTGGCTGCATCTCTGATCAGTGCTCTCCTTGTTCGGTCTGTTAGTTTAGGTGGACGACCATGTCTAGGTAGGTTTGCAGTTGTGTCATACTCTTTCCATTTGTGGATGATGGACTGAACAGTGGTTCATGGATGTTCAAAGTTTGGGAAATCTTGTTCTAGTCTAACCCTGCTTTCAATGTCTCCACAACTTTCTCCCTGACCTGTCTGGTGTGTTCTTTACACTTCATGATGCTGTTTTCTCCCCAATATTCTCTTGACAAACCACAGAGACTGTCACTAAACAGCTGGATTTGTGTACTGAGATAAATGACACACAGGAGGACTCTATGAAGTCATGAAGTCAACATTTGATCAGTCACCAATCAAGCAACTTCTGAAGGAAATTGATGAACTCAGAGAAAAGGGGCTGAATACTTTTGAACACTGAACTTTCTCTACTGCTCTACTGCCAACATCGTGGACCTCTGAACCAACATAGGTTCACGCAATAACCCGCCATTTATATAGGAAGTACTAAACAAACCCTCATTCCGCAGAGATTTTGGATTATATTCACAACACTTCTTTTTCTTTGTGACTCGCCTTCATTCAATGTGTAAGTACAGAACTTGTAATAACACTTTTGTCTTATATCGGCTTAGATGTACATATTTGACTGTCACGCGAAAAATAGGTTTTATTTTGAAAAATTTACCAGATGCACTTTACAATCGCCGGCATGATTTCTGGTTTAGGTAGTTTCATTTGCCCCAACTTCACATAAATGTGCTCCGGCCCCCTTCAGCGTCCGGCAAAAATTTGAAGCCAACAATACGGATACAGAGTGCCGGAGAGGCAGGACCACAGAGGCTGGACTGGACTGGTTGCAGTGTGAGTGCCTCTCGCACTTTTCAAGTTACATAAAGACTCCAGCGTCCGCATCGGAGCTGGACAGCATTCATTGTAAACCCAGGGTTAGGTTTGGGTCACAGAAAGAGAGCAGCACTTACAGAAGAACAGAACTCCTTCCTTTCTACATTCTCTCTCCATCTCCTCCACCTGTTCAAGTGAAGGGGGAGTGTACGAGTCGCTGCAGTGATCAGCTCCTCCCTGGGCTCCGGGCTCTCAGTCACCTCCATCTTCAGGTCTTTTTTGGGAAACTGAAAAAGAAACAGACTGAAAGGAGCAGCTGACCAGCAGGGAGTGTTAGAAGTGATCCAAAACTGCAGATGTGTCTGAGGTCCACCAACTAAACATCCTGCAAGATACGCCACCTAGTGGAAAGGTAACTTGTGTGTTGTCAACCCAGAGCAGAGCACAGAAACCCGACAGACACACCTCCTTAAGTGCGGGTGGTTGTTGGCTTACGCCTCACCTTCCATAACGTTTTAAGACGTGCTGTAGACTTCTTAAAGCTTTAGCCCCCGTCTCATTGAATGCATCTTTACAACAGTCATGCCCACAGTTAAAGTGACAGCGCTTCAATTAGAGCCACTCAGTCAGAGCAGTCCAACAGAAGCCACAATATCACACTTAGTTGTCCTGTTGCTGAGACCCAGATGTCCCAATGAACCCACGACTGCTCTGACGAACAGAAAGCAGGACTTGTTTAAAATGCATGCTTGTGTGTTTACTCTGTCACCCACAAAAGGGTTCACTTTTATTGACAATTGATAGTTTAACCATAAATCATAAATGCTTGTCTGCACCTGAAGCTTTCTACCTCTAGATGGAGTGTCCCCTCAGAAAGTGCAGTCACATGATAATAATGAATAAGCTGTTGGTGACTGACTCTTTGCTCTGAGGAACCTCATCATGGATCAATGCTTATTGATAAGCAGACACCAGAGATGATGACAAAGTCTCATCACATCAATCGTCATGATGCTGCAGGTTGTGTGTAATGTCCTTTGCAGAGGCCAAAACTCACCACCACCAGACACCGTCTGTGCACACACTTCTGCCTCTTGGTAGAGGGGCCGCCAAACTTCCTCATGTCCCTGCAGTAAATGCATTCACCACAGTCCTTCCTCAGGCAGGCAATGCAGAGTCCGCAGGCCTGCCGCCGCTTCTGCAGAGACACAAGGGCTGCCTGTGTCAGTGAGCACTGCCATGAGTTCTACCTGTTCTGTGCGCACCTCCTTTACATTACGCAGTGGCTCTCCTGCAGCTGGCTCAACCATCCCTGTCACAGTCTTCATCTGCAGGGCCAATCAGAAGCCAGCAGCAGGTCACATGACTGGCAGAGGACACACTGCTAGTCAGAAAATAATAAGAATCCATTGCACTCACCTTGATCTCCTCGTCCTCCTCCTCGCTCCTCTTTTTGAGCTGTGCTGTTTGTCCCTCAGATCTCCTTATCAGACATCAGCTACACGTCATTTCAACGTCGTCATTCAGTGTTTCTCATTCAAAGTATAAATCCGAAATACCAAATTTTTCCCATTTTTTGTGTGACATCTCTTAGATCTTTTCTGGGTTTCTGTGAGAATTTTCTTATTGTTATCTGATTTCATGTTAAACAGATAAAATCATTGTAATGGGTGAGATGTTGATGATTACACCAAAAACAATACATTCACTTCTATTTTTGACTCTATTTTTTCTCATTAGTGCACACATCTGCTCATACAGGCCAGCATGTGCTTGATTGTGTTCTAACTTAGGATTTCTTCCTAATCTTTGAAATAGAGGAATAGTGTCACCTTTAGTTTGCTCAGTTTAGCTTATGGGATAAACTACTGGATTAACTGAAGATACAGTTGACCAAACCTGGTCTTTCTTTTTCCTGTCTCACCTGGTATCCTGTTGTTGGCTGGTGCTGTCAGATGTGTCTTGCACTTCTTTTATGAAGCAATAACTGTGCTCCATCTCGGATTGATGAACTGCGTCATTGTTTTGACGGTGGGTGGACTCGGTGGTGACGTCAGTACAGTGTGTCAGCCTCAGCCTGTTGTTGGGTCTCTCAGGTTCATCCTCAAAAGAAAAGTTGGCTTGAATTCTGACCTTCTTCACAAAACTCTCTGATCTCCTTCCTCTGTCTTCCGGCTGCAGTGCCCACATCTGATCCCAACCTGCCCTTGGGTTGGGTGTCCTTTTTTGTTTGCCCCACCTTGCCTTTTCCACACCCCAGAGCTGGAGCTGCTCAAGTGGAGGTCGGACAATGACAACTGTGCAGTCCTTGATGTTAGGAAACAGCTTTCTCCAGTGCTCCTCAGTGTCATTTTTCTCACTCCCGTTCTCTGTAGAAACAGTGACATTGTTCTCTTTTTGTGGAGATATTTACTGGTAACAAAAAGTTCCTTTTGTTTCTACCACATGAGGCTGTTCAGCCCGTGTTAGATGAACAGATTCTAAGTTAGATTCTGCCAGTGGCAGCAGCCAAAGCAATAATAAACAAGTGTGTTTACAACTCTAAGGATCTGATTTACTAAGATCCCAGATATAGAATTAGATCGATTAAATCAACTGCTCCTCTGTAAAACAATGACGGGGGACATGTGTGTCTAAAGTTTTTTCAGTTTGTACCTGTCTTTTAGAATACAATAAAGGTGAAAAACATCAAAGTCTTTACATGTGTTTTATGCACACACAACTTTAGGGAAACAGGTCTTGACATCCTAACGTCTACATAGGCCTCTGCAGCTTACCTGTCACCTCTAGCCTCGCCCCCAAACACAACTCATCATGTTGCTCCAAATCCATACCAAGATACCATCCAGGACCATCTCCTTCACTAGTGTAGCCAATGATGGAGAGACGTCCAGTGTAGGAGCTGGGCCTTTCCGTCCATGCTGTGGCGTGGAGATCAGGAGGCCGCCAGGGGCTAAAGAACCTGCTGACAGTGAACCAGCTGGCCAGTCATCTTTTGGTCTGTGCAGCAAGAAAAACAAGGAGGGAGCTCATAAAGGAACAGAACAGGATGTTGTGTTTTGCATAAATAACTAAAATAAACACCAACTGATTTCTTTATTTTGGTCTCTTAATTTAGACGTCAAGAATGAAGCCGGTACAAATTAGAGTCAAAGCCCTTCCAAAATCTGAGTCAAAGGCAAAGCAACCAGCTTAATAAAGACCCACTCCAATGAAAATGTTGTGGTGCTTTTAGCCCGTTCTTGCAGGATTCTTCTGATGATGGGGGACATATATGGCAAAAATTAGGATTGAAACTGTGTTTCTGAGTATTTCTCTATGCAGATCGTTTTGAATCGGGAGCAGTTGAAAAATGCTGTTTTGTTTTCATTTTTCTCATCAGAGCCAGCATCTGGCTCAATACTGGATATAGCTCCAATATTGCTCGCCATTTTTGTTGCACTGCTAATGTTAGCTTGGACTTGTGAGGACCTGTAAGCTAGTGGAAGAGAGTGTAAGCAAAGAACTGATGGGAAATGAGGGCATGCTTACTCCCTGCCAACAGTCACCCATTATTTCTAATGAACTCCTGCCACTCTGCAGAAATTGCGTCCTGGAAAACGTCACAGACTTTTGGATTTTGGCCACAACAGCATGATCGCAGTTAAATACCCACAGGGGACGTGTTAACAATCAATCAAAAGATGAATAAAGTAGGACTTTAAGACTTTAAATTTGGAAAAGCATGGCTTCTTTTTAAGATTGCTACCACAATAAAACAGAACTATATTCAACAAAAAGAGAGCAGAGAGCAATTCTCCAACACTTACAGGATTATAAATATCTCAACTGAAAAGGACACATATATAATAATGGAAACGTTTATGCTCCCATAAAATAAAAATGGTTCACCAAAATGATTAATAAAACCAGTGATAGTGTTAGGTCTATTTTTAGAAAATACACACAAAAAAACATTATTATTTCGGGTTTGAAACTACTATAATTATTTTTAGTGTAGTATTTTGTCTATTTTTTTTAATTATTTTTAATGTAATGTATTTTTAACATAGAGGATGATGGTTATTACTATATGATCTGAGTACAATATCATCATTGAAATTGAAGGGACAGCTTTAAAAAGCAATGCTTCTGCATGCTCCCTTTTAAACATGATTGTATTGTTGCTTTTGTTATTGATAGCATGGTCTGACCTATTGTGTGAGACTGATTGTGCTGTTCTTTAAAACATGTTTGAAACTTAAGCTTTCATTTAAGAGAGTAAACATTGTAAACTGCACAGAGCCAAGAGATATATAGGAGTCAAATGAACCTGACCGAAATATTGCTGAGGGTTCTATTCATTTATTAAAGTAATGTTTTTCAGGGCTTAACAAACACTTCATTCACATGTCTGCCCAAAATGTAATCTGTGCAACTAACTGACTGTGTAACTTTAAATATGTGAGAGCAACAAATTACTGTGATGTGTGAGCAAAAGTCATAATATCAGCTTCTATGCTGGACCAGCTATCAATTCCATATATGAAGGGTCAGACAGAAGGAGAGGTGAAGGGAGAAAAAGGTCAA
>BSAI01000011.1:567139-582027 GCA_036245035.1 Adrianichthys oophorus | reverse complement strand
CCATGGCCAAAGACAAGAGCGGGAAGAGCCAAAGGCGAGGTCACGGCCAAAGCTGGGAGCGGGAAGAGCCAAAGGCGAGGCCACGGCCAAAGATGGGAACGGGAAGAGCCAAAGGTCAGGCCACGGCCAAAGACAGGAGCGGGAAGAGCCAAAGGCGAGGTCACGGCCAAAGCTGGGAGCGGGAAGAGCCAAAGGTGAGGCCACGCCCAAAGATGGGAACGGGAAGAGCCAAAGGCGAGGCCACGGCCAAAGACAGGAACGGGAAGAGCCAAAGGCGAGGTCACGGCGAAACACGTGAGCGGGAAGAGCCAAAGGCGAGGTCACAGTCAAAGACAGGAGCGGGAAGAGCCAAAGGGGAGGCCATGGCCAAAGACAGGAGCGGGAAGAGCCAAAGGCGAGGTCACGGCCAAAGCTGGGAGCGGGAAGAGCCAAAGGTGAGGCCACGGCTAAAGACAGGAGCGGGAAGAGCCAAAGGTGAGGTCACGGCTAAAGACAGTAGCGGGAAGAGCCAAAAGGCCAGGCTACGGCTAAAGACAGGAGCGGGAAGAGCCAAAGGCGAAGTCACGGCTAAAGACGGGAGCGGGAAGAGCCAAAGGCAAGGCCACGGCCAAAGACGGTAGCGGGAAGAGCCAAAGGCGAGGTCACGGCGAAACACCGGAGCGGGAAGAGCCAAAGGCGAGGTCACGGCCAAAGACAGGAGAGGGAGGAGCCAATGGCAAGGCCACGGCCAAAAACAGGAGCGGGAAGAGCCAAAGGCGAGGTCACGGCCAAAGACGGGAGCGGGAAGAGCCAAAGGTGAGGCCACGGCCAAAGATGGGAACGGGAAGAGCCAAAGGCGAGGCCACGGCCAAAGACAGGAGCGGGAAGAGCCAAAGGCGAGGTCACGGCGAAACACGGGAGCGGGAAGAGCCAAAGGCGAGGTCACGGCCAAAGACAGGAGAGGGAAGAGCCAATGGCGAGGCCACTACCAAAGACAGGAGGACAGACGATCCACCTGGAATCAGAAAACTCTCCCACTCCCCCTTTGGGAAATGGGAAAGAGGGACAACATGTGAATCGCACTGCACCAAACAGAGGCATGATGAACAAAATAAAATAAAGCAATGGCAGATGGCAAGTGATGTAATGAAGATTGCAGCTGGGGGGTACTTGGGGGTGGGAGAAGGATACAGACCCTGGTTCGGGTGGGGAGAGAGGAAGGGAGGTGGAGGAGGCGGATGAAGAGTGAGTAGGAGCGAGTAGGACCAGTGTGCTAAACTTCATTACAGTATGTGAGGTAGAGGAGCAGTAAGTTAAATAATCTCTGATTGCTAGCTAGCCTGGCAATAATCCTGTCCAAAAAGAAATGTTTTAAGCCTAACTTTGAATGTAGAAACTGTGTCAGCCTCTCTTACATGAGCTGGGAGTTTATTCCATAAAACAGGAGCTTGGTGGCTAAAGGCTCTACCTCCAACTGTGCTTTTAGAGATTCTAGGAACCACAAGCAGTCCTGCATTTTGTGAGCGAAGTGTTCTGTTTGGTTGGTAAGGCTCTATGAGATCTTTAATATAGGATGGGGTCATACCATTCAAGGCCTTATAGGTTAGCAGGAGGATTTTGAACTTGATTCTAGATTCAACTGGGAGCCAGTGAAGTGAAGCTAACACAGGAGTAATGTGTTCTCTTCTGCTGGTTCCTGCTAACAATCTAGCTGCTGCATTTTGAACAAGCTGAAGACATTTTAGAGAACTTTTAGGACACGTGGTGAGGTCTGAACCCTGACTGAACATCTTCAAAGAGGCTATTGTCCTGTAGGTGGCAGTATAGCTGTTTAACTTCAACTCTTTCTAATTTCTTTGAGATAAAGGGGAGATTTGATATTGGTCTATAGTTGGCCAGAATACCAGGATCTAAACTGGGCTTTTTCAGAAGAGGTTTAAGAACTGCATATTTAAAAGACTGTGGCACATAACCTGTTTCTATGGAAGTATTTATAATAGTTAAAATGGCATCATTTATTAGGGGGAAGGTAGCCCAGCCATTTGGTTTTACTACCTTTAGTGTCCTATGACAAGCCAATTAGCTGGATTAGTTTTGTAGTTTTGGTCGTGCCCTCGTGGCAACAGCGGGAAGTCCACCCCTCTAGTGCGTGGGAGTCCCAAGTTTGAAATTTCAGAGTCAACATTTTGCCCCTGCGACTGACTGGCGACCAGTCTAGGGGTATCCCCTGCCTTCGCCCATGAGTAGCCGGGTTAGGCTCCGGCAACCCCGTGACCCCGAAAGGGATAAAGCGGATTGGAAAATGAATGAATGAATGAATGAGTTTTGTAGTTTTGACTAACAAACTTTCTCAGATTTGAACAGCCCAGCAATTTGGCCATTCTCACTTTTAACACCAAGGACATCCATGTGACAAGATTTACATCTAGTCACGATTGTCCTGTAAATAAGGCAACTACTCTAACAACTCTTTTAATTTACTATAATGAAACTTAAGTTACTTTTTCTTTACCTGAAAAAAATGTCTGTTTTAAGAGAGGTAGAGGATTAAAACTTTGTATATAATATTTTATCCCACCTTTGTGTCTTCAATAGATACAATCAGTAATAATTTCCCAATTTTAGGATCACAAAGTTGTTTTCCTCCATAGTAAGAAGTTGAAACAATTCATGGTTTTTGTTTTTTGTTGAGATTTATTAATGATGCAGATTCAAATGACATGCCTAATGCATTAGGTCATAAAAATATCACATATGCTTACACATATGTTTCAGAGGCCTGACAGTGACCATCGTCAAAGGCAGGTGTGCTTTTGAGCAGGGTTGGATTAAAAAAAATGTCGGATTGACTCTGTTGAGTGTATTTAATTCCATATCAAGACCTTTACTTTCAGAAGAGCGTTTAGTTGATTTCCGTCCTTGTTTTACTATGTTTTTAGCTTTTGTTATTATATTTCATTGCCTCTCTGTGTTTTGTTTTGATTGTTTGCTCTTTTTGTAAAGCTCTTTGTGAAGAGTGCTATAGGGATAAGGAAATTTTATTACCCTCCTATTCCCCACCTGCCCCATGTCCCTGGGGAGGTGCAGCTTCCTGCTAAGCCTTTCCATGGCCTGGGTGAAAGCCTCATACACCAGTTTGTGTCAACTTGTGAATGACATATCAGAAGAGGGTGTGGTTTCTTCTGGTCCCACCTGAGCACTCACAGACAGTCACTAAAAACACATAAACACGCACACAGACACATACACAAACACACACTGGACCCTGACCGGCCTTATCTCAGGCAAACAGGAAGAGAGAAGGAAACACAGGAACAGGGCGAGGGACTAGCGTGAAGACAGAGGAGAGAGATTTCAGCAAAAACTCTGATGACTACGCACACAGACTAACAACTTCTGCAAGGTAACACACACACAGGAAAAGCTTTTGTTTTGATGTGAGACGAAGATGGCAAATGAGCGAGAGATTGGGCTACAGTGAGCTTGAATTAGTATGAACACGTCTGCTAAATCATCAGCTGAACACCAGAGTGTCCTTGATTCAAGAGGTTAGACTCCTTACCTCCTTCTTACCCCCCACCCCCACCCTAGTTTTTTCTTAGACCCAACTACAAAAAATTGATTGTGTTGTTCTTGATGAGGACAAGAAAGAGGCCTGGGGAGTACAGGCCACAGTGAGGGCGGAGCTGCCCCATGACAATTGTTTGTGCAGACTAGTAAATCCTGGATCTTTGCAGTCCAGGTTGATTAAAGTTCCATTTTATGGACTTTATCTTCTAAGGTAAACTTTTAACCACAGATGACTTCAACATGCACATTGATGATGCTTCATGTGACACAGACTCTGACTCTTCTTCCATCACCAACTGCTCCAACTTTATTCAGCTTGTTATTGGCGCCTCTTAAGTAAAATGAATGGAGCCCAGTAGAGTAGGAGTTACAGTGACAGAAGAAAAGGTCTTATAAATGTGCCCTGAGGAACCCCAGTACACAGAGCAGCCGTGGCAGATGTAAAAACCAGAGAAGCTCACATTCTTGGTTCTATCTGCCAGATATGGTCTGGACCATTCAACACCGGTACCACAAATCCACACCATGTCACTTGCCCAGACATTAAAATCTTATCTACTTAGCAAACGCAGCAGATAAATCCAGCAGGTATGACTGGGCTGCGTAATTTGACCAAAAAATAAAATCTAATTTTTTTTTCATTTCAAATGTTATTTTTGACTTTAATCAATTGTTTTCTCCCTTTTTTACTTTCTTTAACAAAAATTACAAATAATATATTTAACATAAACTATTTTATTTTAACATCTCCTTTCGAAATTGGCTTAAAGACAAAGTGTAACTAAATTCAAGCTGTAAGAATGTTAAAGACTTCCCTGACGGAGGGCTCAGCCAGACATTCCCAGCAGACCCTCACAGTACGTTTGGGTTTACCAAGTCTTTCCCGCCTCCTTCTCCGCCAACGAATCCAACTCACCACCAGTTAGTGATCAGTGGAAAGCTCTGCTTCTTTCTTTACCTGAGTGTCCAAGACACACGGCCGAAGGTCATCTGAAACCACTACAAAGTCAATCGTTGATCTCCTGCCGAGGATATCCGGATGCCATGTGTATTGATGGACACCCTTTTGCTCAAACATTGTATTTGTTAAGGAAAAACTATGATGAACACAGAAGTGCATAGAAGCCAAAACACTGCTCGGGTTCAGATCACGAAGCCATTCCTTCCAATCACACCCCTCCAGGTGCTACTATCGTTGCCCACGTGGGCATTGAAGTCCCCCAGGAGGACGATTCAGTCCCTCATTGGGACACTTTTCAGCACCCCTACGAGAGACACCAAGAAAGCCGAGTACTTCGAACTGCTGTTTGGCCCGTAAGCCGAAATCACAGTCAGAGACCTGTGCCTCACCCAAAGGCGAAGGGTGAAGGTGAACTCCAACACTTAGCGGCTAAGCTGGGGGCTCACGAGTAATCCCACCTCAGACCGCCTCCTTTCACCATTTGCAACTCCAGAATGGCAGAGAGTCCAACCTCCCTCGAGAGACTTGAGTTTCAGAGCCCGTAGAGGTGAGCCCAACTATATCTAGCCGGTACCTCTCAACCTCTCGCTCAGACTCCTTCCCTCCCAGAGAAGTGACGTTCCATGTTACAAAAGCTAAGTTCCATGACCGTGTTTTAGGCTGCTGAGGCACTCTCCTTTGACTGTCACCCAAACCACATTGCACCGGCCCGTTCTGAGCTCTCCTGCAGGTGGTGGGCCCATTGGGGAGTGATTCCATGTTGATCCTTCGGGTTTTGCCTGACCGGGGCCCGTGGGAGGAGCCCCAGCCACCAGGCATGGCTCCAAAGTAGGGCCCAAGTAACGCCAATCCGGGTGACGTAACTTGATCTTTAATGATTTCTCTCATGAAGGGGTCTGTGAACCGCTCTTTGTCTGGTTGTCACCCAGGGATCAGGAACCCTTTAATTTTTGAGCCAGTTGTGGGGTTTTTATGTTCTAGCATATATCTTACCTTGGACCTTTGGCTTTTTATATTTCATAAAGTTAAATTGAAATTCATAACCTATACATGTAAATTTTCCATTTCTGTAAATGCAGCATATGCTGAGCACTACTGGTACCATACACGACTCAAAGCTCCATGGTTGGTACTTGGGCTTTTGAGAAAAAATTGCACATCATATTACGTAAACAAAAATCGCTGACTAATCGACTAATCAAAAAAGTAATCGGTGACTATTTGACATTTAAAATAATTGTTAACAACAGCCCTACTCACTACTGACCATACAGTGCATTCGCCATTTTGTAGTTCTGTCCAAATCTACAATTCCAAAATCGAGTGCCCCTAGAAATTTCTCAGAATTTTCTGCCAAAACCCAGTGTGCATCGATGCTCATTAGATTGGGGAATATGGACCACAATGCATTAGGCTTGAGCAATTTTAACAAAAACAAGGTATTTAAATGTATTTTTCCATCATCAGAACACAGTGAACTATAGTCGTTGTGAAATTAGTGACATTATATTAGCTGGTAAAAAAAGAAGTAGTGAGCGGTGGTGTCTGAATTGCTTTTGAAATCCAGGACACTTAATAGTCCTGAAGTTTTACTAGGATTAATAGTTAGAAATTAGGGAGGGAATTTGAACATAGCTCTTGAGTTAGTGATGGGCAGAATTGACTGGCCGACTAGATACTGGGAAAAATCTGTTTAAAGAAATGAGAGGGTACAATGACCAGAGGAGAGCCTGAGGGCTTCATGTGACTGACAACTTCTGCTAAAGAGGACAGACTCAGAAACTCAAATACAGCTGAGGACAAAACAGACTCAATGGGTAAAAAAAAATCATTTGAATGCTCTTGTTCAGTCCTACAGCAACCATTGTGTTTGTGAGAATTCTGTGCTTGGGTTTTTGTGATGCTTTTACCATGTTCTGTCTTCTTTGTCAGTCTCATTAGGTTCAGGTTGATGATCCACTGATGTCTATTTAATTCATCACCCTCAGTCTATTTAAGTGTCTGGTTTTCAGTTCTCAATTGTCAGGTCATCTGCTCTGTTTTGGAGAGACAGCAGGTGCTGCAAACAGCTTTGACCAACTTCCGGTGGCACACCTGACAAGATCGCGACCAAATCTCGTTGGTTCAGTCACATATCTGCCTATTTTATCAACAAAACTCACTCTGCTGAGAGCTACGGGATCATATCGCGGGACAAAAGGAATCCACCATGTCAAAAGGCGCTCCGACGCTCAATTTCACTGCATAAAATGGCATTGAAGCTTCAGTGAGCCGGCTCGTTGGACACAGCTCACGGCTGTGAGTAGCTTCAAATCTCGACCAAATCTCATTGGTCGCGACCTAGTCAGGTGTGCCACCGGAAGTTGGTCAAAGCTGCTTGCAGCCCCTGCCCTTCTGCTGTTTTGACACTCCTTTGTTGCTCCGAGGGTTCTGTCATCTTTCAGTTTATTTATTATTATGGCCCGCAGCAGCAGTCCCTGACTGCAAGGACCATATTTGTTTTGCAGTTGTAAAAGTTTTTCTGCCTTTGAGTAAAACCTTTAAAACAAATATTTGAGATCTCTAAAGCAGAATGTGATGATGTAAACAATCAGAGATGTTGGGAAACACTACCAGCATAATCTTTTCAGTCTGTTGGTCATGTGTCTTTGTTAGAAGTTTGGTCATGCTTAAATTCTGTTATTGCTCGGGATGTCTCTGTCCTACAGCAGAAAATTAAGCCCTAATTTTCTCCTCACATGTTGTGTCCATTAAAGGACTTATATCATGCAAAATCAACTTATTGAGCTTTTAAGTGTATTATAATGTTCATTCACTATAAACAACCCCAAAGTGGTATTTTGATCCATTCACATGATTTCATTATTCCTCTGAAACCTGCTCTCTGAGCACCAGCCCCTCTCAACCCACAAAAACAAGCAGGTTCTCACAATGTGACATAGACAAGTGAGAACAGTCCTTTCCAGGAGTCTGCACTGCCAGTACTGCTCCCAGGCTAACACACACACTTTCTCCATGTTAATCGGTAGAACACTTTTTATTCTATACACATATTATCATATTTCTTCAGTTGTGTCCTGTTTCTTACTGACACCAGTTTCCAATTGTGTCCAGGGTCCCCCTCAGATGTCTGTCTTATTTGTGTTCTGAGCCAGCGTAGCGATGACCAAGAAACACTCATGTCATTTAGTGTTTATATTCTGTGCAATGGCATACGCCAAAGAACATTCTGGTGAGGAATCTGCACCACATTTTGGGTTGGATCCTAAATGTTTCAAAGAATGGCTCAAGCAGATGGTGATATTGAGAAGACGTCTGCACAAAAATGAGCAACAAGCAAACGATTGTCTGGTGGATGTGTACACAAAGCGAGTGAGGAATTAGAAGAACTAATTTCAACATGGATTAGTGAACAAAGACAAAAAAAGCACGTGTCTCCAGGAAGCTGATTCACATGAAAGGGAAGAGGATTTTATGAGGAACTCTCACCAGCACTACATCACTGCAGTTTAACAGCTTCCCCCACTCCCCCACTGTACATTTTACAATTCATTTTGAGACTTTACTTTGAAAGCCCTTCACAGTCAGGCTCCTTATTTTATCTCTAAGCGTCTTCTACAAACATTCTGGTGCTCTTAGACTATAAGGTCAGTTTCTGCAGTTTTCATTCATTCATTCATTCATTTTCCAATCCGCTTTATCCCTTTTCGGCCTAACCCGACTACTCATGGGCGAAGGCAGGGTACACCCCTGGACTGGTCGCCAGTCTGTCGCAGGGGCCACAAACACACACCCATGCACACTCATTCACACCTAGAGACAATTTAGATTAACCAATTAACCTATGAAGCATGTTTTTGGACGGTGGGAGGAAGCCGGAGTCCCTGGAGAAAACCCACGCATGCATGGGGAGAACATGCAAACTTTACACAAAAAGGCCCCCCAGCCAGGACTTGAAACGGGAACCTTCTTGCTGTGAGGCAGGAGCGCTAACCACTGCGCCACCGTGCAGCCCTTTCTGCAGTTTTTTAAACTAAAAACATTGAATGTTTCAAGAGATGTCTCGTTTCCACCTGCAGCTGCAGATCTAGTTGTTTTAGCTGGCTTTCAGCAAGCAGAGCTTTTTGGATGATTGGTCTCTTTTTACTGCAACAGACTGGCGACCTGTGCAGGGTGTCCCCTCCCTTCACCCAAGAGTGGCTGGGTAAGGCTCCAGCAGCCCTGAGACCCCGAAAGGGAGAAAAACAGGTTCAGACAATGGATGGATGGATGGATTGTCTCTTTTTATTACTTACAGATGAACTCTGGTGCAGTTTACTTTAGATTAAATGCATAGAAACTTTCCAAAGAGCAGAGAGGAAAAAAAACAAAAAAGATGCAGCACAATTGTAGTGTGTTTGGAGGAAAAATGGCATGGATCATGAAGAAGTTTGAAAATATTTGCTGGGTAAATGTGGTGCTGTGTGAAGCTGCAGGTACTGCTCCATAGATCACAGTCAAGAACTGTGGGACTTACTGCTTTTCTTTGTCCTTTTTTTTCTGCTCTTGTCTTGGTCAGACAACGGTACCTCCAAATGAACAGCTGCTGGAACTGCGTGATTTTTTTCCATGCATTGTTGCCCTATTCAGTCTTTTTTTCTCTCTCCTGAGAAACATATATGCATAAACTAAAGCACATGAGGAGGGGTGTATTTATGAGTCGGACGTTTACTGTCCTGTGTTTTCATATTTGAGCCTCAGTTTGTGTGTTTGCCACTGTCTTCAACCTTCACATCAGCTCATCCCTATTCTCCGCATGGAAAGGAAATTTGTGTCTGTGGCTGGTCTGCATTTGTGTGTACATGAGTGCGTGCTTACCTCCCCACTGTCCTTCTCCATCTGCTGCTCTGACATTGAGTCTGTGCAAAACAAGGAGGGTTGGGCAAAACTAAAATGTTGGCTTACTGTAAAGTTTTTACATTTTGTGTCCAGCATGGATAAAAATCATTGTGATTCTTGATCATAGTTGAACAAACATTTTGGACATAACAAAAGAAAAACTTTTTTTTTTACAGGTAGATTACTGCTTAGTTCATACCTAAAGCAGAAAAAACTGAAGGTGGGCAGAAGAGATGTGGAAAGACCATCCTGAGACCCTTGATTGCATGTTAAATGTGCAGTTTGTGCTACACTTTGTATGCCACTGTCTTTAGACACCTGCACCGAATGACAGGAATGTCATTGATCATGGCTGCAGAAAACCACGCTCCGAGTGCAGAACATCAAAAGTTGAAACTTACCACATCAGGCAGAATGTTAGGTGGAAGCTGTGCAGAAATGCCAAAACAAAACAGCACATAACGGGCACGGTAGAAGATAGCAGTTGGGGCATACACAGAGAGCTGTAATCCAGTATATTTTACTATCTCCAGGAAAGCCTCAAGGGTGTTTGACAATGGATCTGTCAAGATTTTTTGGAACGTTTAGTTTCAAACCAACTAGATGATCAAATGGTCAAACAACCAAACATTTTGGTGACAAACAGCTGAAGAAAATCATAGTGTTAGATGAAGCAATCCCAGGACATTTCATTTGTAAAGACAAATGGAAGCTTTCATTTCACAAACTCAAGCTTTCCCCTGGGTAGTTGGAGAATTTGTTGGTGTATCTTCCAAACTGGAAGTGTGAGTCAATAAAGGCACATGCTCTGTCAGGATGGTTAACCTTCCTCCTGCTGTACAGACATGTCACACATCAGTGGAAAACGTCAGCTTTGATGTTCTGAAAGTTTCCTTGTTCTTTTTTTGGTTCTTTTTTAATTCCTTTGATGATTCAATTACACACACATTACATTCATTACATTCACATGTAATACCACTAACATACCCTAGGTTCACAAAGGTTCTCTCTCTCATTCCAGCTCGTTGGCCATGTATAAAAAGACAGCAAAGAAGCTGCACTGGCGCTCCAAGGTATCCACACACTTGTAACACCTGAATCAGGTAAAACCTTAAGACTTAATGACTGACTAGAGCCCCTCCTCCTTGTCTGCAGGTGCAGGAGACCTTTGTGCCCTTGGGGGGGGGCAGCAGTGGCAGCTCAGGAGAGCTGGGCTTGGCTATCGGAGGCGGGGCAGACTATGGGGAATTCCCTTTCGTCACTGCTGCCTCTGGGGGCGGGGCCATGGTGGGAGACATAATTTTAGAGATTGGAGGAACGCCAGTGCTGGGTTTAACCCTCGGTGATGTCAGAGGAGTCCTCAATTCCTGCCCTCATCCAATCAGGATCAAAACTGTTACACCAGGTAAGACTGGACAATGTGACCCACAGGTAAAGAATCAGTTCTGTATCAGGTTTGTAAACTGGGATAAAGCCGTTTTTAGGCAAAATTAAAAAAAAGGTTATTTTTTAGACATAATCTCTGCAGAGCGGCAGGAGTCCATCAAAACATTCACCTTTGATTTGTGGATGAGACTGTTGGCACAGAAGTAAGTCCCCACCCATGTCCCATGATTCTTTTATTTCCACTTTCTCCCGCTATCTTAGAGTCTCTCACATCCCCAAGCTAACATTAGCGGTGCTACAAAAAGGGCGAACAATATCAGAGCTATCCAGTTCTACAGTTTAGATCCAGATACCAGCTCAGATGAGGAAATCAAAGATGTTCATGAATCTATTTGTATGCAAGACAAGTAGATGGACGAGAATGGAGCAGAGCAAGGAGTTTGAAAAGCTCAATCAACTGGGGAGAGCTCGGAGTAGAGCCACTGCTCCTCCACATCGAGAGGAGACAATTGAGGTGGCTCGGGCATCTGATCCGGATGCCTCCTGGACGCCTCTCTGGGGAGACCCAGGACAAGCTGGAAATACTTTGTCTCTCGGCTGGCCTGGGACTACCTCGGGGTCCCCCCAGAGGAGCTGGAGGAAGTGGCCGGGGAGAGGGAATTCTGGGCAACTTTGCTTAGACTGCTGCCCCCGCGACCCGGTCCCGGACGGATGGATGGAAATTTGTGATTGTGTTTGACTAGAAGAGAATTCACAGATAACTTTGTTTTGGTGCTCTTCCCAAAAAGCTAGATTGCTGTGTAAAATCACTGTGACATCATGTCCTGTCTGTTTGTCTCAGGTTCGTCTCTATGTAAAGACCTCAGGCTGTATCTCAGTAAGTGTTTCACTCCAGGCTGCATGGACAGTCAGCTGCAACAGCTCATCAGGGAGAACCTGTACCTGCGTGCCGTGCCCTGTAAGATTCACTTGAATATACACATACCTACTATGTGGAGACTTAACTCTATCAATGTGCTTTGAAGCACAAATATGTACATGCATGCACACCTACATCAGTGCCTCCAGTGTACATCTACATGTAAAACCCAGTTTTTGATATGTTAATGAAAACAGATACATTCAGATCTTAACAACAACGTGGGGACTCCATCTTAAATGTCTGTTAGAAGACAGCCCTCACACTTGTGCCTGAACTTTCATACAAGTAAAAATGCAAACATTTTGTAGACACAGACATGCATGCTGATGTATTTGTTGATCAGTAAGGTAAATCTTGACCCTCCGTATGAACACATCACAGTTAGACTTTTTTACATGTTAGAGTTATTTTCCCTTCTCAGGTACAACCAGGCAGCCACGGGATGGAGAGATATCAGGTGTGGATTACAACTTTGTTTCCATTGAGGAGTTTTTCTCTCTGGAGGAGTCTGGAGCGCTTCTGGAGAGTGGCAAATTCCAAGGTGTGTAACAAACTCCCCCTCAGAAGAACAGCTGAGGAGGCTGTGAGCCTAGACTTAAAAGCATTTTTACAATGCAGACTGAATATGTGACTGACTACGGTTTCTACAACATTTGTGTTGAAAAGAGGATTTAGTTCCTAATCTTTGAAACCCCCTCTTTCCTACATCTCTACATACTTGAAGCTCCTTTCGTGCAGGAATAGATTTCTACACTAAAATTGAAACTGAATTCATTTCTCTACTACTCTTTTCTCTGCAAACAATGTGAACAATGTTCGATGTGAGCTTTGCTGGCACAAAGTCGTCTTTTTCATGAGCCATTGCTGGATGGCGCTGAGTGCGACTTCAACTTTAAAATGTCTCCAGAATTTTGACTACTTCCTGCTTGACCTCACTAACATACCCATCGACCCCTGCAGCCACTCCCAGGAGTCCCACAGCTGTGACTCATCACCACTCACCCTCCAGAGTATTTAGTCAGAGCTCCTAGCTCTGCTCAGTGTGAAGTATTGTTTGCCTTGACAATTCTGAGCACTTGTCCCAGCAACCGCTTTGTTATCGACCTGGTTCTGATACTCTACCTCTCCCGTCAGCCGCCTGCCTGCCAGTTACCTCCGTCTGCTTCAGCCTCTGACCCAAGCCTGCCTGACCAACACCTCTCTGACCAATCCCTCACACTCTAATTATGAATAAACACTGCAAATGGATCTGACCGCCTCAGACTCTTTGTTACATAAAAAGCTGTCTGAAAAGAGATTTTTTTTTTTCTACCAGTGAGCATGAGTTTATTGGAATTCCAAATAATAGAAGGAAACATTTAAAAATGTTGTTTTACAAGTTGATCATGATGTGAAATATTCACAAAAACACCTGAGAAAACAAAAAAAAATGTAGCTCAAGACTTAAATTAAGAAAACAGATGAAAAACAGCTGCTGGGCTAATTCTGGCTCATCACAGTGATGCTTCTCATGTATACTGTCCCTGTTACAAATAAACAGCTCTGCTAAGCAACAGCCTCTGGACAGAAATTAATATAACATAGAGCAAAAAATTAACTATCAACATCCTAAACTCACCTTCATCTGTCTGCCTCATCATAGGAAACTACTACGGGACGCCCCGCCCTGTCCATATTAGCCCTGAGAGTCCACCAATTACATACCAGGAGCACCGCAACCTGCTGAGGAACTTTCGGACCCGGAGCAAGTCTCTCAGCAACCTAGAGAAGGCTGTGGAGGAGGGAGAAAACAGTGAGGAGGACAGCGGGTTGTCAGGTACCAACATGCTGGTAATATCACGCCTCCACAGGTTTGCCTCCGCCCTGATGACTTATATCCTCACAGGCACAGTTGGAGCTCCACCTTCCACTCTGCCTCTCAGTCAGTCATGGGAGTCAGCGGCTGGGAGTCGAGTCGGAATGGAGAATGAAGGGGAAGGAGGACGAGTGAGAGGAGGAGGTCCTCTGCCTGAAAACTGGGAGGTTGCCTATAGCAACTCTGGAGAGCTGTACTACATCAAGTAAGATTAGTGGTCTATTAAAATTCTGAAGTTGGAAAACATTTGTGGAGCTAATACACAAAAGTTTGAATAAAAGCTTAAACGTTTATTAATAGAAATATTTGATAAAATGCTACTTTATTATTTTAAAAGTTACTTTAGTGGTACTAAAATATAATTACCATAAATTATTTGTAGTTGTCCACGATTTTCCCTATTTTCATAACATGTGCAAACTGCAGTTTGACTTTTGTTAGCTCGGGGCTCGACTGAACCAATATTGTTTGGTTCGAATCAAAATGCAGTAAGGGAGGAATATGTAAATTATCATGGCACATGTTTACTAATTCTATTACTCACTGTGATGCAGTGGCCGTCACTGGTGCAGAAAAGCAACTTATTCTAGATTTAATCTTCAATCTTGTGATTGAGGCCACTTGCTCTACAAGGATTTGTAGTTCCCCTGCTGTTGTTGTTTTAGTAAAATAATAAAAGCTTGTTTTTTGGGGGGGATTTTGATCATATGTAAATGATTTATTTATATTCAGGGAATATAATATGTTACTGTTTTTGGATAGATTATTTGGATAGATTATTGGAGGAGGGGCTACACATTGTCAAAAAACTGCCCAGGCTGGGAGAAATAAGTCATGTGTTTTGGGCCAGTTTCACTCTGTAAGTGACACAACAGAACAAGTTATTTCTTTTTGTATTTCCTGTCTTTCTCACAGGCTGCAAAGAATTACATATATTGTTTTCAAGCCTAATAAAAAGTTCCAATGTGGCTTTACTCAAATTTATGTAAGGTTAAGGTCTAGGGCAGGGGTGCTCACACTTTTTTTCATGCGAGCTACTTTTGAGACTACAAGCTCTAAAAGATCTACTTATACATATATGTATATATACAGTTGGGATCGAACGTTTGGGCACCCCAGATAAAATGTTATATAATTGTGCATAAAGAACCCAAGGAAACATTGAAAAATCTTCTAAAAGCATCAGTTACAGATGAGATCTTCCTTTGAAAAATAAAAAAAACATTCGACTTTATTTCCATTGTTTCCAATTGTTTTTTTTTTTTGTCTTAAATACAGAATTTCTCCTGTTGGGATGCAGACTTAGGCAGAAGTACAGACACAAGCTTCTGGTCAGA
>BSAI01000011.1:502944-522139 GCA_036245035.1 Adrianichthys oophorus | reverse complement strand
CTGGTCAAATAAAACCCCCAGGTTTCTAACTGTGGGATTGGAGGCTAAATTTACACCATCCAGGGAGACCATCTGAACAGGTAGAGCAGTGCAGTGCTCCCCAACCCCTGCATGGGCTGCAGACCAGTACTAGTCCGTGGATCAATTGCCACCGGGCCGCGGAAGATCTAATTAATAATTTTTGTATCCCAAAAATCTTTTATTCCGAGAGATCTTTTGGTTTTGAAAATGGACCGGATTCTATTACATTTCAGTCACTTGAGTGCTAAAAGCAGTCAACCAAATAGATATCACAACAGGTGATTCCAACACCTCGTGACTGTTTGCATAGAGATGGGACTTTCACGAATGAATACGTTCACATAAAAGCTCAAACTAGCTCATCCATTCAGGTGGACATTTCACAGAAGTTGTGAAAACCTGATTCATGCAAGAACCTCCATGAAAAAAGAAAAGAGGAGCAGTGCTGCAGTGAGCGGGGGGTTCCCAGTCTTGTTTTTGTCTTAAAATATTTAACCAGAAGCTTTTGCATGGAGCTTCAAAGTAACCTGGTTTGAGTTTTGTAAAATAGATTTGTTGGTTACACTTTGTTACTGTATTTGAGTTTTCTTTAATGAGATGATCTCATAATAGTAAAATAAACTTGTTTTTTGTTTGTATGTTTATGTTTTTTTATCTGTCCTCCAAAATGCACGTCAGATGACTGAGTGAAATGATTGTCAAACCTATTGGCAGAACTTTTTATTATTAAGTGTAAAGCATATGTTCAGGATGGGTCCTAGAACTGAGCCCTGTGGGACTCCGTAGCTAACTCGACTATAATGGGAGGAATGTCCATTTACATGAACAAATTGATACCTATCAGATAAATAAAATAAAAAAAATAAATTAAATTAAAATAAAATGTCATGCTCTAGTCTCTGGAGTAAGATGCTGTTGTCTATAGCAGTGTACACAGGGCATACTGTCCTGCGTGTTTTCCATGTTGCCCCGCTTATCCACACTTGATTCAGCTCATCATCCGGCTCTGCAGAAGCCTGATGATGACCGTCATCAAAGGCAGATGTGTTTGAACAGGGTTGGATTGAAAAAATGCAGGACAGTGTTCCCCGAAAACCAGGGTTTGGGCAACACTGGTCTAATGTGTCAAAGGCTATACTGAGGTCTAACAGAACTAGTTTAGAGATCAGTCATTTTTCTGTGGCCAGGAACAAGTCATTAGTGACTCTAACTAGTGCAGTTTCAGTGCTATGGTGAGATCTGAACCCTGACTGGAAATCTTTATTTCTACCTCTTCAGCATGCTCTGGGCTGATGGTAGGGAGAACTTTGTTCAACTCATGTCTAATATTTGAGATTTTACAATTTAAAAATGTAAGGAAATCTTCAGAACTGAGAGTAGCAAGAATATATGGTTCTACTGAGCTGTGACTTTCTTCTCTGCCACCTAGAAATGTGGTCTGGTCTGGGGTGGGGCGGGTGACTTTGTTCACAGGTTTGTGCCTTTCAGTGTTCTTATCAAGTGGTTCCCAAATCCAGGCCTCGAGGGCCAGTGTCCTACATGTTTTCCAACCAACCTGCTGTTGCAGCCCCTTATTGGATAAACACACCTGATCCAGGTAATCAACAGCAGATAAGGCAGAGTTTTTGGAAACCAGCAGGAAGCCGGCCCTTGAGGATTTGGGCACTTCTGTCTTATACAGTCAATGGAGCATGTCTAGAGTGACTAAAGTCTTATTTGTGTTGGAGCGTTTTATGTATCACTGGACTAAACGACTGTGCCATCACTCGTAGGAAAGGTCTTACCTCCAGCACCACATGTTTTTACTGAGGCATCTCATTGGTCAATTTATAACTTGAACAACTTGTGATAAAGAAAAAAATCTCATAAAAAACAGGATTAGCAAGATGATGTTAAGAAGAATGTATTAGAGCAAAATTGGTTATTCTGACAAATAGAATGACTGAGTAATAACTGTCTATTTCTCAATAGATGTCTGTGGGATTTTGGCTAGCACAGCTTAATGCCCCCCCCCCTCTCTCACTCAGTTTCCCTTGTCTGCTGCCAGAGGCGCAGCCTGCCTCAGACAGCCATCCACTGCATGCAGGCAGGTGCATAGACAGACGAGGCAGGTTTCTGGTCTGGGTCCTGGTCCCGATGCTGGAGTGGCTCCAGGCGGCTCTAAAAACAGTCAGGGACAGCAAACGTAAGTCAGACTGCCTTTGGTCTGATCTGAATGTTGTCTTCAGGACAGAACAGACAGAAAACATTTGCCTGGTCTGTCGATCAGATACCACTGCAGAGTCTACTTGAGCAAACCTCGGTTTTTTACTAGATCAGTTGATCTGAACCTAGTTGGAGCTTAGATAGAAGGCAGGTGAGGTGAAACAGGTGACCTGACAGGACCAAAACTCATTGTGACATCATTAAAATGTGTTGCTTTGTGTGTCAGAATTGAGACCGTTCCTAGAGAAAGGATGAAAAAAGAAGGAATTTACAGATCCATACCTGCCCATAATTAGTCAATCAGTTTCCAGCTAACAACTGAAGTGATTTGATGTTGGAACCAAAGTTATTTTTCTGTAAGTGCACATCACTGCACTGACTAAAGCTGGTTAGTTCAGATGTTGGTGTTAAGGCTTCTGTGGCCACTACTGTTGTCCTTTAACTCACCGCTGCTGTTCAGAAGGAGCAGCCAGAGCTGTAGTTGTCTTGGACAACAAAAAAGTTTTCAGAGACAGTAACATATGACACTCTTTTTTTTTCTTTAAATAAAACAGAGATGTTAGCTGCTTCTTGAAGGTATGATAAAGATATTTTCCCTTCTGGGCATTGCACTTCCACAGAAGTCTTTCATCACCAAAATGATACATCTTAGTGTCGCCTTGTTTGTACTTCGAATTTCATTGTCATCCTTTCATGTAAAGTTTCTCATGCCCCAACAATCTATTCATTCATTCATTCATTTTCCAATCTGCTTTATCCCTTTCGGGGTCACGGGGTTGCCGGAGCCTAACCCAGCTACTCATGGGCGAAGGCAGGGGACACCCCTGGACTGGTCGCCAGTCTGTCGCAGGGGCCACAATCACACATCCATGCACACTCACATCCACACCTAGGGACAATTTAGAGTGACCAATTAACCTGTGAAGCATGTTTTTGGACGGTGGGAGGAAGCCGGAGTCCCCGGAGAAAACCCACGCATGCACGGGGAGAACATGCAAACTCCACACAGAAAGGTCCCCCAGCTGGGACTTGAACCGGGAACCTTCTTGCTGTGAGGCAGGAGCGCTAACCACTGCGCCACCGTGCAGTCCCCCAACAATCTATTTGATTGTTAAATTGCAGCTACAAAAAACAAAAACTTTGTTTTATGGAAATGGAAGGTATTACTGTGGCCTGTGAAAGGAGTTCCATCACAACCAGGGAATCAGTCTCAGAAGGCTGGTTTGTGCAGGTCTCCTGCAGACCAAGGATTCTTCCCGTTGTAAGAAATTCCTAAAAACATTTGTACTATAATGTACAAAGTACATCAGTGTAAGTGTATAAGGTGTGTAGTATTCCCTTAGTACATCTATAATATTACATGTATAATAAATGTCAAAGCTGTAATAGAATTAGATAAATGACAGTTAAAGAAAATGATCAAATAAAAAGACAGGCTTCTTCATCCTCCAGCGTCTTTCATGGAGCACCTCCAGTGTTTCTTTTATCCAGTATCTTTATCCAAGATGACCTTCTTTCGTCATTTGCTTTGTCCAACAACTTCTTCATCTCGTAGACCTACCTTTTCCTCCGGGGCCTCCTTTATTAAAGATGCTTTATTTTGATCTTTGTTCCATTGTTCTATCTAGCACTTTCTTCCTCCAGCAGGATGCCTTCATCTGGCAACCTCTTTCACCCAGCACATACTATTTCTAAAGGTGCATTAAAACTGAACGCATAAAGGCGTCTTCGCTTCTGTCAGAGTATTGTGCACAGGTTGCTTCCATGTCTGAGGAGGTAATGTATAAGGTTAGTGTTGAGTGTCAGGTCTGTAGTGGGGTTCTGCTGGATGCAGTAGAAATCTTAAAAAAGCAGACTTAGTGGGCCACATACTGTGATAGTGAGATTTATTGTGCTTGTCCCACATAGAAGTATCCATAAAAGCAACTGCTGGCATGAAGGAACATCATTTTAACAAGTCTGTAATGGTTGAAGTCATTGGGGGTTTCCCAGAGAAAGTTGATTGAAAACCAACACTCTGCAAGGAAATATTTTGCTAACAAAACATTTTCAGCTTTTCCCTTCAAGGATCACCACAGCTTTCACTGCTTCACACAGGTGGTTTGGCAGAGACACAACCCTGTATTTTATTCGGGTTGGGGACGGGCACAGGGAGTTCCAAACTTGGGCCCTGTAAGTTAGACAAAAGCATCAGTAGTCTTGCTCAAGGACCCACACTGATTTAATCTTATTGCACACTCGGGAAATTGAACACTGAT
This sequence comes from Adrianichthys oophorus, assembly GCA_036245035.1. Classification (NCBI taxonomy): domain Eukaryota; kingdom Metazoa; phylum Chordata; class Actinopteri; order Beloniformes; family Adrianichthyidae; genus Adrianichthys; species Adrianichthys oophorus. The sequence goes on along the minus strand of BSAI01000011.1, from coordinate 517,655 downwards.
TTCTTGTTTGCCAGCTCCACACTTGACCAAAGCAAAGTGTAAAACAAATAGTGTCCCTAAATGTGCATGTGTGAGTGTGTAGGAGTGACTGTGGCCCTGTGACAGACTAGTGATCTGTCCAGGGTTTATCCCGTCTTTGCCCAGCAGTGGCCAGGACAGGCTCTAGCGTCCCCGTAACCCCAAAACTGATATTACTGGTTAAGAACGTGGATGGATTGTGAAAAAAAAAATCATAACACTTACAACATGATATTGAGACTTATGTTCCAAACACAAAGAGTAGAAAATATGTGTTCCTCAGTTGTTTGGTTGTTGTGTTCTGTGGCTGGGAAAGTACAAAAGAAGTATTTGGTCCACTGGCAGAGCTTGAGATTGCTTTGGTTGCAAATCCATTCCTTGAAAAACTAGATAAGGAAACCACCATCTGAATGAAAGTTGTTTGCTCTCCAAGTGATTTCTGCTTCTGTTGGACTGAAAACAAACTGAAGTAAAATCCACATTAATTGAACCGTTCTTTGGAGGGGGATCTCTCTGTCCCACTCCCTACTTCCTCCTACCAATATAGTGGGCACGTTCTTAAGGGAAGTTGCCGTTATGGTAACCATTAATCGTTTATCTATGTCTTCTACTGCCATTTAGGTTGTTGTGTGTCAAGTTATAATGTATTGTATATGAGGTGGTTGTTGTGTATTGGCCATTGTGTTAAATTGTTGTGTGTCAAGATGCTGTTTTGCGTCAGGCTGTTATTTGTAGCTTGTGTGTGTTTCAGGTCTGTTTGTGTAATGCTGTTGTGTATCACATTGTTGTGCGTCTGTGTTTTAATGATTAGATGTGGTGTGTGGGGAAAGCTGCTTGTAAAATGTGGAATGTTCTAATAATAGTAGCTTTAATCCATAATTCAAAAGCCTGACTGAGCTTGACTGCATCTCACAACCCAGAGGGCCGAGTGAAGTCTCCTTACTGTGTCCAGGCACACACCCGTTCTGACGTTGGTGTAATCTGGGTTCACTTTGATGGTCACAGTTCTGAATGTTCAGAGTGAATGTGTTGAGATTGTTAACACAGACAATGATTAGCGGTCTGGCATAAAACACAGATCCAAGGTGACAGTCCAGTTTAAGATGTCAGCATGCTTTTTTCGTCACATCACGCATTTTTAAAATCATAGCCAATCAAACGCAGAACCTGTTGCTTTTGACAGTAAAAAGTCAAGCATTGAGTGCTCAAATTATTACAGCACAGAATGTTCTTCAGTCAGAAGCTGCAGTGGGATGTGCAAACATTCATCTTAAAGTCTATTAACATAGTTTTTTTACAGGATAATGCATGAAGGGTCAGTTGGAGCTGCTGACTGCAGCGCTGCAGCTCTACCTGCTTTATGTTTGCAAAAAAGGTTTTGTGTGATAATTCTCTGACTTTGCCTCAGTCTCTCTGAGGCCTTTGTTCTGCAGTATTACTCTTCAAATCATACTCCTCAAGCTCCGCCCAGGTGGTGGAGTCTGTATATGGGTTATGTGCAAGCCTGTTTGTACTGTGTACATAGTAGAGTCTGTGGAAATCCAAAGTAGTTTTGAGTAGCAGAGTTTGGTAGTTTCGCAGGCTGTGGTAGAAGTCTGCATGTATTGTGAGCAAAGTTTTGGGGGTTCTAGACTATTGACATGAATCGAAATGGGAAAAGTGTCGGGGACATCACCCATTGAAAATGCCTTACCTGCAGTTCCAACCAATTGAAGTCAATTGACTTCAACCGCGGAAAAACGGAGACTTCAATGAATTCATTGAAGTCTCCGTTTTTCCGCGGTAGCTGTAGCTTGGGATTGGGAACCAGATAACGTTGGTAGGCAGTGATTGGTTCAAGTTGGTCTGAGTCATCCTTCCTATGGCAACCACTCTCACTAATCAGGAGGGAGCTTGGCTGAAAGGCACACCGCTTCCACTGAAAGCAGTCATTCAAATGTTTTGGATGTTCAAGGTGGAGCCAGCAGGCACCATATGCTTTTACTAAAGCATCCGATTGGTCAGTTTATAACTTTAATGACTTGCGGTAAAGAAAAACTATCATGCAGAAAAAAATTGGTTTAGCAAGAAGATTTTAAAAAATGTATCAGAGCAAGAATGATTATTCTGAGTAACAGCTGTTTGTTTCTCAATAATAGTCTATGGGATTTTGGCTTTCTTGGACCAGCAGGTACTTCCTATTTGGAACGCAAAGGGGGAGGGAGGGGATGATCAGTCCAGTTTTAATAGACTGTCAATGCTCTAGACAAAGCTGTAAGCTGGGGGGGGTCCTCCTATATGTAAGTGGGATGTAAATGATGGAGGTGATCTTGGTGTTGATGCATGGAATGTTTTATTTTATTAATGAGAAATTCAACCATTTAGTATCGATAAAAGGTCTAACGTTCATTCATTTTCCAAACTGCTTTGTCCCTTTCGGGGTCACGGGGTTGCCGGAGCCTAACCCGACTACTCATGGGCGAAGGCAGGGTACACCCCTGGACTGGTCGCCAGTCTGTCACAGGGGCACAATCACACACCCATGCACACTCACATTCACACCTAGGGACAATTTAGAGTAACCAATTAACCTGTGAAGCATGTTTTTGGACGGTGGGAGGAAGCCGGAGTCCCCGGAGAAAACCCACGCATGCACGGAGAGAACATGCAAACTCCACACAGAAAGGTCCCCCAGCCAGGACTTGAACCGGGAACCTTCTTGCTGTGAGGCAAGAGCGCTAACCACTGCACTACTGTGCAGCCCAAAAGGTCTAACATAATTTTTATAATAAGAATAGCATAGTTAAGATGAAAACATCATCTGTGATGAAATATGTGCATCATTTGTGTTGTCAAAGTAAATTATAACTAGTGCTGTCAATCAATTAAAAAAATGACCAGATTAATCACACTATTGGGTTGTGATTAATCACAATGTTTTACGAGTTAAATTCTATACAACAATATGCAGTTTTCAAACAAAAAAAGGCCAGAGAGAAAATGTTTCCTTCATTTGTATTGGCTGAAATGTTTACATTTATAAAGTGTTAACTCAGAAATGTAATGTGTCTGCACAAAACACATCAACAATAAGATAAGCAGAACTGTAAAGACTTTAATGTCTGCAGTATTACTCCAAGACAACAAAGACGCTGATGTATATACAGCCATAAGAAACTAACATTGTCCGCTGACCAGGGACCGGCAGGGAGCTCGACATTCTTGCTTGCTGGCGGCTGGCTGCCTGGGAGACGGAGAGCCGCTGCGGGTGCCGTTGTTGCACCCGACCGCTCCAGATCCATGAGCCTATGATGTTTTTCTTCAAATAAATAAATATAATATAAAATACATATATTTTTATAATTTCTTGAAAAAGTAAGCTTATCTAAGAACTTTTAAGGCTGTACGCTGCTGCAGTCATTTTCAAATCCAAATGAAACAGTGAAACTATAAGCGAGTTTAATTGGAATTTCTACAAATGCTCAAAGACTTTTTGACAGGTGTCTTTTAGACAGATAATCAGCTTAAACAGGTGCCATATAGATAATGTGTAAAAGATGGAAGAGCTTTTTGAAGACCCACTGTGTTGGTGTTGGTGTTTTTAAAATATTGAATGAATGATTTATGGCAATAAAGAAAAAACATCTTCTATAATGTCTAATTGTGCTTTGAAAGTGTTTACAATGTATTTTTAGGTCATTAAAAAGTCAAATTCACAAGTTGCTGTTAAAGAACCACTTTGATGAAAATGGCCAAGAATGTGTTCCTTAAGCTCTCCTCTGCAGCCGTGTGTGGGAGGAGCTACCAGCTAATGTTTTTAGCCTGATCACAATGGAGCGGCGTCTGTGTTTATCTCATTTAAAACGCATAGAAGACACGGATGATGTTCAGAGATCATTTTTCTTTTTCAAAGAGCTCAACAAAAACATCGATGATCACGTCTGCATGTAGATCACAGGCCATCAAAAATACATTTATGAATTATAAAAATAGATCAAATTCAGTCACCAAATAGCAAACCCTAAGGAACACTAATCTTACTAATAAAAATTAGTAACTGCTCTTGTGGTGACAGTAATTTGTCAATCCACTAGTAATACAACTACTCTGGAAGTAACCAGGTTCAAATATTGCTATTATTGTGTATTTTTTTAAATACATATTTGCATTTTATCAAGCACAAAAATATATATGTTTTTAAATTCCTAAGAACATCTTGTTAAAAACAACAACGAATATTAAACCAAGGATTTCATAAATTATATTTATTTGTGTTAATGATATATTACTAAAACAACATGGCTAAAATGAATGTACATTCTAATGACGTTTAAAATCTATAGAATGATCCTGATGTTTTTGTTTAATATTTATAGTAATGTCTGATGAGTCATTTAGCAAAAAAAGGAAAAAAGATTGAACGAACTGCCAATGTGGGATGCAGGATTCGAACCCGAAGTCTTTCAACTACAAAAAAAACTACACAGGAAAAAAATGATATTCACCACAAGATCAGCTGATCCAAGGCGGTGTTTGTCACTAAATAGAGACAGCTTCCCACAAAATGCTGAGTGAAGGGTTCACTTGGTTTGTCACAAAAAGATTTGTTCATCCATGAATTTTTCATGGTTTTTAAACAGGAATCATGTATATGATATTTATGAGCAAAAACAAACAAGAATATTATTCCTGAATAAATCAAATTAAACCTTAAATAACTGTCAATATTTTGATTTCCAAAAAAATGTATTCTGTCAAAATTCTACAAATATAAACATGCTGCAGACCAAGATAAACAAAGTATGGAAATAAAAAAAATAAAAAAATTTCAGCAAAATTCAATCATCAAATCATTGTGTTTTATTTGCTCTTGTGTCATTTTTAGACAGAGCTGGACTCCTGGCATTGTTTCTAGCATCAAGTTACTTTCTGTTTGGTTTGTGAGTCTCTGTGTCTTTGTGAAACGTATCAAAGTGATTTGATTTTTTAAAAACTGTTATATTCAATATGTTTGTATGTGTTAATAAAACATTTAAAACTAAACTAAGTAACTTATTATTGAAATTAGTTACATTGATGAACAAATGAGCTACTGTTTATTAATTAATATCTGAAATAGCGCAGCTGTTCTGCTGCCTTCATTGTCTGTCTTTTCAATGCAGCTTTAATTCAGATTCAAATATGGGGTAAGATAGCTGTCAATAAGAAAAACATATTAATAAAGAAAAAGTTGTATTCATAAAAACAAAGTTGAGTGCAAATTAATTCTTTGTGGACAACTTTTTCAGGAAAAACACGAGTACAAGATTTAGTGTTGCGATTGACATGTCTGTTTTGAATACGATTTGTCTTTTTTTATATGAATTTTGCTCATCTTGAATACGGATTTCTCCTGATAACAAACTGTCAAAAATACGTCATGGGGTCACAGGCATGTACATCATTCAACTGAGTGCGCCTGCGCATTGCAACTCATTTATTAAACGACAATAGAAGTAAACTCTTTAGAATTTTATTGATCTCATGGCAGGAAGATGATCTTGAAACCGTAGCTCTGCTGGGAAAATAATAGATATTTACAGCCGTCTAAACAATGCAACGGACCCGGAAGTAGTGGCAAAAAAAGAGAGAGAGATGTTATTAAGAGAATGATGAAGGAAAATTAAAACGCCAAAACAGGCGGCGGAGGGATCCCCGTCTCTTTGGTGCCCCCTGGTGCTGGTGTTGTACTAAGGTCCATTTCCCCTGTCAGAATTTGCTTCCCCAGTCTTAGGCATCGTTCTGGCAGGGGGAACATACCTTGGCACAACACTGGTCAGTGGCGTCATATTAGAGTGGGGGATCCCCGCTTAACCGGGCAGTCTATTCCTGGGACTGGCGAGGGGGTCGCGCCCGCTGCAGCACCTGGACCTGTCCTGATGTACGTTTGCCTTGGTCCATCACTACCTGGGACAGACTCTGGCAGCACCGTAACCCCGAAAGGGATAGCAGGCTAAGAAAATAGATGGAACTAACAACAACAGCTAAGCTAACTCGGAGCTAAAATATGCTAACTGGCAGCCGACTGTAGCGATAGTGAAAAAGAAAGAAAAATCTAAAAGGATCCGCTGCAGCACTGTTTACACGATCAGCTGTTGTAGCCTCACAACCACAAGATGTGGTCGGACATCGCTGTATTTTCTCTGATTTATTCCATTTTCGTCAGAGCTATGGCTATCAAGATGATTTCCTGTTATGAGATGAAAAACATTCTAAAGAGTTGTTTTTTAGATCAGTTTAATAGAACTTTATAGAAAATACCCAGTTGAAAACAATCGATGTTCCAGGACTTGCTGTAAATGCCTGTGACCCTGAGACGTATCTTTGACGGTTTGTTAACAGGAGAAATTTGTATTCAAGACAAAAGTCGTATTCAAAAGAGCATGTTAAACATAAAACTAAATGTTGTATTCATATTTTTCTGCAAAGTTGAGTACAAAATAAACATTTGTGCACAACTTTGCATTTATGAATACGTTTCTTTTTGACAGATATCTTACCTCATATACAAACAAACGAAACGACAAACGTAAAATACATATTAAATGAAAAATAAAGAGATGGAATAAACATACCTACAATGAATGAATAGTTAAAAAAGAATTACATTATTAGCATACTGCTGGGTAAACTAAAGACACGCGACGCCATGAGCCAGTTTATTAGGGATTGTGCAATCAAGGCTGTGCTCCCCGTGGTCTGTTCCAGCTCACAGCCTGTGCCGTTATTGTAAAGAAAACATGCAAAACACAGCAATGTTGAGGCTAAAAAATTATTAAATGTCATTTATATAATGACATTTAGAGAACAGATTAGTGGAAACGTTTTTATTTTATTATTAGTTCCCTTGATGGCAAGGATAGTTTACAGGTGAGTCTCTGACTCGCCTGCCTCTCCTGATCGTAGCAGGTCCCTGCCGAAATGAACCCAAACCCGCCTAAAGCTATTTAGAATCTAAACCGCCCAATTAGGCAGGAAGTCACCTATTCGGACAACACTAGTTTTCGGCAAGGCAGCTCACGCTGCATGATGGGATTTGTAGCTAATGTCATAGTGAAGGTCATAAACAAGTTGTGATTGGGCCTTCGGATAGATTCAGACTTATCCCCGTCAGCGATGAGCCCCACCACTGTGGTGTCATCTGAAACTGTGTGATGGTGTTGCTTGGTTAGACTGGTTTGCAGTCATGTGTGTACAGACAGTAGAGCAGAGGACTCAGTACAAAACCCTGGGGGGAGCCGGTACTAAAGCTTAGTGCCACGGATGTTTGGTGGTCTACTCCAGCTCTCTGTCTGCAACCAGAGAGGAAGCTGCTGATCCACAAGCAGGTTAGTTGGAGCAGTCCCAGGCCCTCCAACTACAACCACTTACAGAAGTTATCTGTCCAAACCCTGAATCTCTTGCAGCAGAGTTCTTACTGAGCTGCAGCTTTTTGAAGACTGTCACAGCAGTCCAGCCTGCAGGAGATGAAGACTTGTAGCAACTTCAATAGGAATTTGAGACTTCTGAGTTTCTGTGTGACTGACGAGGGAAAAAAAGGATGGCTCAGCTGTTATGACTTCAAGATTTTTAACTTCTGGTCTGGACCTTGAGCTGCCTTAACTGTATCATTCTTACATCCAAAAACAGAGACTTTTGTCTGTCATTGTTGAACTGAAGGATGTTTGACCTAACCCAGGAGTTTATTTGTTCTAAGCAGCTGCAGAAAGTATGTTGAATTATGATGGTTTGGTGTCAGAGCTTCATATGGGTGTTGTTTGCGTTTACACTAAACTTTATTGCTGTATTTCTTCAGTTATTTACTTCATTTAACCTTTATTTATCCTGGCAAGACAAGTGTAAATGATCTGACCCAGAGGGAGCATGAACAGAATTGAACAGCAGAGGTCCAAGAAGCCAACCCTGAAGCACTCCATCTGGCATGGAGATTGAGATTTATGATCACCACTGAAACAACGAAACCCCTCAGTTCAGTATAAGGTCTGACTCAAACATGGATGTACTTGATAACTCCACCCACTTTCCCATAGCCTGTAGGTAGCATATGTATTGGTCTTCTGTATCAAAGGGTGCTCTCATATAAAGAAGAACTGAAAGGGATGTTTTCAATGAGGCAGCATTGGGATGGATGTAGTTCATCACTTTAAAAAGTGCAGTCTCAAAGGTATGATGTTGCCTAATATTGACAATAGTGTGTTTAAGAAGCTGTTGGTATTCAAATGCTCAGCTAAATCAAAACTGCTTTTCCATTAATTTCTCTAATAAAATAAGAAATGTAAAAAACACCTACGATTGGTAAACATGGAAGGTTCCAGGCTGCTTCTCTTCAAAAGAGGCTTAACACTGCAGTTTGGAGTGATTGTGTCCTGTTCACAGCCTTCTGCTTTTACTGCCCCAGCTCCTTGTGATCAAGCCTCATCAGTCCCTGCGTTTCAAATGCTCCGTCTTTTCACTCTAGTGCCAGTGTGTTTGCCCCATTTCCATGTTGCTGTGGGTGTCGGTGTGGATTCTTAAAGAGTATCACTAGTGATGGCAAATATGGAACGATTGATAAAGTGGATCATTTGGAGCATTTGTTCTGGAAAAACGCTGTGGAACACTTGAAACACCATCTCACCACAGGGACATCTAGTGGCCAAAAAAGGTTGAATTTGAATGCTTTTTCCCTTTTTTATCATAGATTGGCTTATTTGGTAAGTTTTGTTTGTAAAAAAAAATCTATTTATTCTAACCAAGCTGCATCGTGCATGTGGGGATGCAGAAGTATTGAGTGAGGTGAGGTGCTGACCTGCTTTTTAAACACTAGAGTGTAAATATTACTTACTTTTAGTGAAAAGGTTATTTTCTTCTTTGTGATCTGGCCTGCTGGAGGTTTTTTTTTTCTTGTATTTGGGAGTTGTTCTCGAGGATTCTGGATTAATGGGACTGCCTACAAAGGGACAGTGGTCCTCTTGACCCTGTCATGTGAATTAGTTCTGTGGAGGTTACCCTTCTAGTTGGAGGTTTGCCTCTTTCTCCTGCTCCTGAGGACGAACCTTAAATTTCTGTTTGTTTCATGCTTTAAGCATTAAACCCACTTGTCATTTATTTTCTTGCCATTTCTTTTTCCCCTCATTAACTCAAATGTGTGTTTTGGATTCCCTCAGTGGGTAGACAGCAGTCTTTCTTTGGCAGAGACTGAATATCCTTATTTATTGTTTTCTTCTTAAGGATTCTATTATTACTTCTTCTTCTTCTTTTTTTTTCCATTATTACTTCTGGACAGTTGGACAGTTTTGGGTTGTCCTCACTAAGTCACTACAGACTGTGGAAAAATACCAGACTGATGAGTATTACCAAACATTGTTTTTATTTGGATTGGTAATAATGTTGTCCCAGTAGCAGGTTTAAGAGGTTTTTTTTTTTCAAACAATGATGTTCTCCAGTGTTTTAGCACTGACATTTTGAGCAGATTATTCCACATAGAGATAGATGTTAAAATGGAGTTTGATGAACCTTAGTTGAGCTTTCAAGCTTTTCACATTTGAACTGAGATCTGGATCGTCTGATCCTGGTCTGAGCCTTTGTGCTTCATCTTTCTTTTTGTAGTGATGGACCCTGATCTTTGACATGGTTTACTGGTCTTCTTGGAGGAATGTTTGTAGACTCTCAAGCTGTGGATATCTGATAAGAGACTGGCTAGATCTGAAAATCTCAAGTTGCTCCACTGTAGAGACAATAAAAGGCTGTTGCTGTGCTGATATTACAGTTTTTCTCCGTTGGTTTGGCTCATATCTTGAATCTGAAATGACATTCCCAAAACTAAAAGGTCATTTGGCCAAGCTCACTTACATTTCTGCACACCAGTTCAGTTTACTAGAGAAAGCACACTTCTTTCTCAAAGTTAATCAGACATGTTTCAGAAGGAGAGTCAATACCATCAAGATCCTTCTCAGTTACTTTGGCTCATTCCCATCTACATTACTTCTTTTCTCAAAATAACTTGGGTGCTTCAGCACAACACCATGGTCACTTGCAGACACTCATTTATCACCAACAACAGTTCAAAGGGTTTAATAGAGTCAAAGCCACGTTTATTTCTCACATAACAAGTCAGAGCCTCAAAAAGCATTGTCCCTTTGGCAGTGTGTGAGCACTGCAGGTCAGAATGCTTCGATGTTCATATCTTCATATCACTATTGAAGAGGTCGAGCTAATGGAATAGATTTGCACTGATCCCCTGTGACGTCCTTACATGCATCATCCATTGCTTGCAGCAGGAACCTCTGGTCTGTGTTCATACACTCTCCACCTCCAAGCAGAAAAAAATCCTCAGTTGAATTGAGGAAAGGAGAATAAGGTGGGAGAAGGACTATCAGCATTCTTGGATGTGCGATAAGCGGGCCGCAATGAAAACTGACATGGTCCCACCCAATGACAGAGTGGGGTAGGTGAGGCTCGTCAAACCTCTGTCATAGTCTGGGACCAGATCTGAAAAAAAAATGGTCCAAAAAGATGAGAAGCTTTAGTGTGTTGTATGGGCTTATGCTGGGTATGTGTGTGACCACACCGTTTTCAGAAATGGCAGCATACAAAGGAAAATTGGCCCCTTGCTGACCTGGTACATCCGCCGTGGCCTGCTGGCCAATAATGTTACGACCACACCCGCGACCCTTTGCCAGGTTGAAACCAGCCTCATCAACAAAAACCAGGATGTGAGGAGTTTCATTACCCTTCAACATCATTATTCTCTGCAAAAGGAAAAGAAAGTCATGGCAGTAAAGGCAGTCATATTGTGAGGATTCTGTGCTTAGGTTTTGTGATGCTTTTGTCATGTTCTGTTTTTCCTGTCAGACTCACTTGGTTCAGGTTAATCATCCACAGCTGTCTTCATTTAGTTCATCTACCTCACTGTACATACGTGTCTGGTTTTCTTTTCATCCTGATTTGGTCTTCTGCTTTGTCACCATTTTGTTTCTTCATGATTTTTGTCATGTTTCAGTTTATTAATTAAATGTTTTACTTTTCTGCCACCAAGCCTGGTCTCCTGAGTCCTCCACCACCACTCTGTGGCACAGATACAACAGAAAATGGCATAGCATTGCTCTATATTCTCCTCAACAAGTACAGTAGAACCCAAAACTGGCCACTACTCCATTGATTCCAAAACTAGGATACAGGCCTGTGCCCTAGTACTGCAGGGCACATTGAACAGAAAGAAGGAATACTGCATTACGCAAGTATAATTCTTATCTGCAAAATGCTAGAGTCATTTACTGTAAAGCTACACTCTGAATGTTTTCAGGATAAAACAAAAACAATCAGGAATTACTGTTTACTGCGGTGTTGGACAACCAATTGCTGACTTACCAGCACAAACTGGTATCACAGGACTTTCACTCTGTCCGTGTTTCTCTTGAATAGAACTCTGTATTTCTGCTTCATAGTGAGCTGATTTTTTTTCTCAAGATCCGATCTGTAGTCGAGATGCTGAGGGAGTTGATATTTTGAAATATGTCATTGACTTGAACAATGGCATCATGGATCTGTCTCAAAGTGATAGCATTATTTGCAATCACCATTCTGCATATTTCTTGCTCTTGGATACCATTTAGCATTTTTCTTCTGCCAGCCTTGCGAGGTTGTCATACAATCCTATGCAGAGAAGTCAGTTTACAGTATGCACAGTGCAATACACAGTAACGTCTTACACAATTCTGTCATTTCATTGTTGAGTACAGACCCATTTTCCCTGCGAAAGGTTTGGACAATGGAAGAGACTAGAGCAAGACACAGTAGGCTGTTCACGACGACCAGCCTCTGCTTTTGTGAGGCGATGGTTGACAACATTGTCCATAATGGTGGCCCGTATTTCATCAGGGACAGCTTGGTGTCTTTGTGCTCCTTGACCTCTTCATTTTATTCCACCACACATCCTCACTCCTCCTGCTCCTCTTCTTCCTCCTCCAGCTGCTTCTCTTCCCCTTCTTCCAGCAGGAAGTTGACCTTCATCATTTGGTTGGTGAGGTTCTTCCATGTTTATACTATAAGTGGTACTGGCCCTGGCCTGTACATATTTACCAGCATTCATAATCGTATGCAGCACCTGTGAGGTAACATAATAATGAGATGTGGAAAACTTTTCATTCATTAGTAAAGGTTTCATTTTACCTGACTGTCAGTAAGTGTCTTGAATTTAACAATTGTTCCAAGATATTAATGTATTTGGTTCATACCATTTTCTTGACTAACTGAAAACTGAACTCATGATTGTGCGTATGACGGCTCTCACACTGAAGTTTTGATGTGTTTTGAAGAGAATGGCCATTATTGAGAGTTGGCTCATCAGTGTAGATCAACAAGATCTAAGTCATTGTAAAATGTGCTAAATATGGTTTCACTGTGCTAACTCTATGCTACTTGTCTGACTCTGACACACTGGAGACATGTATTGAGACAACTGATATTGGATGAAAGCAATGAGAAATGACATTCTGTTGGATCGTATCTGGATCGTGTTCATGCCTTCTGTTTTGCATGATGAAGCTGCTGCAATGGAACTACCAACCCCCGTCCCCTCTTTGCAGGCCCCTCCTTTATGTCTCACAGGTTCGTGACAGTGCGGCGTGGTAGCCCAGCAGCGCGATGTGGCCAAATTCAGCCTGGAGACCAGTTGGAGGAGGTGGAAGGTCGCCCTGTGAGCGGGCTCCATCATCGAGACCTGGCCCAGATACTCAGGAGGGCAGGGAACACGCTGAGGTTGAGCATCACTCCTCAACACCGTACGTTAGAACTGGAACACAGCTGGGCTTCAGGTCCAAACAGAGGACCAGAACAACCCCTACTGACCCACTTTGTTTGTTTGTCTCCACAGGAGGTGCCTCCTCCTCAGAGGGGGTGGAGCTTGACATCAATGGAAGCTTGATTAAAGGATCTAACCAAAGGTCTAAGGTTATTGTCGAACTTGTTGCTTCAGAACCAACAGAATGACTCACACCACAGAAAACAAAACCAGAAAAGCAGAATAAGAACTTAACTCGGCAAAAGACTGACAGAATACGTACTGAAATTTCCGTTTTTTACAAAGATGATTTTTCTCTCAGTCGCTTCGTCTTTAGGGATCAGATAAAGATTGGCAGGAACCGCTAGTTAACGTAAGTGGGCGCTCAGGTGGACTTGGCGTAGGTCTGCTGGCAGTCATGATATGCAAAAGGACAAAGACACAAAACTAAGCTTTCACGTTTGGGGCACGAAAATCAAGAACTCAAGAACTGTAGAAACCTGAAGTAAATTCTGTAGCGAGTAAACAGCTCAGAACGTTGGTCTTTGAGTTGGATCTTTTCTTTTCTTGATCTTTTAAGGGCAAAATGAATGTTTGGGGCTCTATGAAGCTAAGAAGTTGGTTTGAGTTGAGGAAAGAGCAGACAAAAAGTTGTAGACTTCAGGAGGGAAAGCTGAATTTAGTTCTGGTGGTCAATAAATTAGAAGGAATTGCATTGCACACAAATGAATTGTCTTGTATCTGGAGTCAATTTAGGATCAGCTTAAAGGGAATGAAAAACCAGATTGCCAATTTGAAAAATGTTTTTTGAAAAGAAGATATTGTAAGTTTGAAATAGTTTTTTGAAAATTTGAAAACAGATTTAAACTCGACAGTACAGATTGTAAACTTGAAGGAATTTTTGAAAATAAAATTTTAATTAAAAAAAACAATAATATCGTAAACTTGAAAGAAATATTGTAAATTACAATTAATAATTATTCATTTTAAACTTGAATAAAAAATATTTAAACCTAAAACTTTTAACAAATAAAAAAGAATGTTTTTATAAATTAAACTTTTTTTTCTGGCTTTCACTCTTTGCTTTCAGTTTTCAGTTTCATTTCAGTTTTCAAGTTTTCACTGCCGAGCTGATCCCATTTTTACGTGTGGGCGTGGCTTTGAGCTCATTGGCTACCGGGACAGGATTTCCCATGATTCCCAAAGAGGTTATAGTGATGTGACGTCTTTTCTGCTCTGGAACGGTGTCTGTTCATGAACCAACCCCACTCTGATGTTCCAAACTTTGGAACATGTTATTACTACCGTACGGTTTTCCCTCGCTACATCGCTGTTCACATTTCGCGGTCTCGCCGTTTGGTTGCCTTTTTTCAGTGCTTTGCTGTTGAGCTTGTCAATCAATCTCTTCTGTGCCTGGTTTTACCGAGACACAGCAAGTGCAGCTTGCCAACGTTACATAAATCTTCATGTGATTAGATTGCTGTTTTCTTTCTAATACTAGACTTATGTTCTCTGAAGGTGTGACCTTTGAGAGCTTAAACGAGAGAAGCTAAGAACTGAAAGCAAAAAGGGAAAAACAAAAAAAAGTTTTTAAAAAATACAAATAAAACACTTTTTTAAAATTTGGTAACATTTTTGGATTTCAATATTCAATATTTTTTTATTCAAGTTTTAAATTTGCAATAATTTATTTCAAATGTTCAATATTTCTTTCAAGTTTACAATATTTTTTTTTTGTTTACAATTTTATTTTCAAAAATTCCTTCAAGTTTACAAAGTGTATTGTCGAGTTTAAAGATGTTTTCAAATTAAAAAAATGTCTGACTTTTAATATCTTTTTTTCAAATAATAAAAAAAAGAGTTCACATTTGCCATCTGGTTTTCATTCACTTTAAGCTGATACTGAATTGACCCC
>BSAI01000011.1:436726-458060 GCA_036245035.1 Adrianichthys oophorus | reverse complement strand
CGGAGGCAGCGGCACCCCGCCCCTCGCTGCTCACGCACGGAGGCAGCAGCACCCTTCTTCTCTATGCCACTAATGTCACTTGCTCCACTGAGCAACTGGTTGCTTGGCAAGAGGGCCTCTGAACTGAAATAGACATTCTTAGACATTCTCACCCTGTGCCTGCCTTATCTGGGGTCATCACTCATTCCAACATCACACAGTGATAATTCAGACAGTTTTATGAAAACTTGACGATTTGCTTTTTTGTAGCATTTCTTTTAACTGCTGTAAACATAGAGCATTATGGGGCATATTTCTGCCATCACCACGCAGAGGGCAAACACTGGGGGGCAGCAGAGAACAGATGAGAGTCTAACGGTGTATACAGAATAGACACATTTGGTTCTAGTGAACTAGAGTCTGTTTTCCCTGATAATCAAGAACACATTTTCAAATACATCCCTTATTCAATATTCTGAATACACCCAAGCGGACCCTGGTCAAGGACCAGGAACCACTCTTGGACCCATCTTTTGAGGTGTTCTCGGTTCGTTTCCAATCAGACTGAGCTTTGGTTCACTGTGAGATGCCTCAGTCCTGAAGGGCTCCATGCTTGGAGTGAAGAAACTGGACCAAAACATCCACCATAAACAATCATTTCGGGAAGTAAATGGAGATCCACAGACAAACGTGGAGCAGCAATGTAACAGCAACTCATTCAAATATGTTGGGATGAATGCAGACTCCTTAAAACAACTTTTATCAGGATACACATTGCTTCTGACTGTTTGACTGACAATATGTCATAAATACTTTCCAATAAACCCATCAGGGCGAGAGCGTGTGGCTGACGCGTGTTCTATAGTAAAAAAAACAGAACCAAAAAAGGCGCAGGAAAATGGGAAAAAAGGAATGTCCTCCACTCGTGGTCGTTTTGGGGTTTTATTTAACAAAAAAGAATAGTAAAAAAACAAACTTAAACTCCACTTTCAAGAAATATGAACGTAATATGAACACGGTCAAAAAAAAACATGCGCGCTCTTCTCTCTGTCACCTGCAGCTCCCGATCCCCCCCCATAAATGAAATCAAACATTTTCCTAAAACTAAGGTCAGGTTTAAACACCACCAATAAAAACAAACATACGTCACGTGACCTTACATATGGCACTTACACTTATCATCCTACCGTCACAGCCATCGAGTCCTCAGTAACCGCCGTACAGCATGCCTCCACCATGCCAAAGTAACAGTAAAAAGTGTTGTACCGGATGTTAACACAGACGTTTAATATTGGTCAGCGAAATATAAAGTTTGCATAGATGAACAAATCCAACAAGGATTGCAAGCTTAAGACTTTTATTATTCTTTCTCTCTTTCTTTTTCTTTACCCTGCCAATGAGTGAAGAAATATTTAGTCACATGGTTTTGTTTACAAGCTTTGGTCAAGAACACGAAAGTCTGCTTGACAGCAGTCAACATACAAACTAAATGCAAGGTTCTGGACTCAATCTGGACCAGTGGACTTCTCCTGTCGGAATGCAACCTCAGACACAAAGTGAGCTACAGAGGACACTGATCTTAGGTTCTTCATGGAGGAAATATGAAGAAAAGAAAAGTGAAGAAGAGGAGAAATATTCCACCTTCATTTTAAAAAGTTCTCCTTTATTAGAAATCCTTCTGGAGTGCTGTTGTTCTCTAACATTTCAATCAATCAATCTTTATTTGTTTAGCACTTTTCATATGAACCATAACACAAAGTGCTTTACAGCAAAATAAAACAAATATAAAACAAGCACGACCATAAAAATATACACCTCACACACACCCCCAGAATGCCCCCAACCCTGTCACAATTCCCACCCCCTTAACTGATGGAAACCATTGGAACAGGCTGAGCACGGAGAAAGTTGGTTGGTGGACATGCTTATAGTTGGGTCCTCTTCCTCCGTGAACAACCACATAGCCAGTCTAATGCAGCATCACGGGCGGGGATCAGCTTCACCACAGCAAGGTGGCGAGGCAGGTTCCCATCTAGAGCTGCAGCAGCTGAACCGTAGCCGACCCAGAGGGAGAGGACCCAGCCGAGGAGGCACTGGAATAAAAAATAATAAAATATAAATTAAAATGAAGCATTTGATTAAAGCAACAAACAAACAATAAAACATGAAAAAAAATGATTAAAAAAAGCTTTAAATAATCCAGGGTAAAATCATAAAACATGATAAAAAGATTAGAGGCAAGATAAATTAACATAATAAGAACTAACTAAAAGCTCATTTAAATAGATAGGTCTCGAGCCTTTTCTTAAAAACCTCTATGTTCTCTGCGGTCCTCAGGTCCTCCAGCAGACTGTTCCATAAACGGGGGCCATAGTACTGAAACGATGCCTCTCCATAATTTTTGGTTTTCATAGTGGGAATGATCAATAGACCAGTGCTAGAGGATCTCAGGGTCCGCGAGGGTTCATATTTAGCTAAAAGATCAAATAAATAAGAAGGCACAAGACCGTTCAGACATTTAAAAACCATTAAAAGTATCTTGAAATCAATCCTGAAGCAGATGGGGAGCCAATGCAGGGATTTAAAAATCGGGGTGATGTGAGCTCGCCTTCTGGTCTTGGTGAGAATTCTTGCAGCAGAATGTTGGAGAAGCTGAAGGTTCTTAATGCTATTTTTTGGAAGACCTGCTAGAAGGGCGTTACAATAATCAACTCTACTGATTACAAAAGCATGCATCAGCGTCTCCATATTAGCAAGAGAGAGAATTAGGCGGACCCTAGCCAAATTTCTAAGATGATAAAAACCAGTTTTAATCAGCTGCTTGATATGAGGGATAAATGTTAGCTTGGAGTCAAAAATAACGCCCAGGTTTCTGACTGTTTCAGAAAAATTTTATGAAAGTTCTTTAAGTTTCAGAAACTGTTTCTCTCTCTTGACTTCAGGACCAATAACCAACATTTCAGTTTTCTCCTGGTTGAGTTGCAGAAAATTATTTGCCATCCATGATTTCACATTCGGGAGAGCTTCAAACAGGTACAGAGGGAGGCTGGTAACATTGAGTCTGAATGGACCATGTTCTCCACCTCCATTGTCTCTGCTGCTGTTCGGAGCTGTGGTCGCAAGGTCTCTGGTATCTGTCGTTGTAGCAACCCCTGAACCCGTTGGTGGACACCAAAAGTAAAAGAAGACGTCAAGCTGAAGAAAGGAGTCCTATCAGCTCTGGTTGGCTTGTGGGACTCCAGAGGCAGCTGACAGGTATCGGCAGTCTAAGCGAGCTGCAGTAGAGGCAAAAACTCGGTCCTGGGAGAAGTTCGGTGAGGCCATTGAGAAGGACTATCGGTTGGTCCGACGCCTCAGGAGGGGGAAGAAGTTTTCTGCAGGCACCGTTTTCAGTGCAGGTGGGGAGCTGCTGACTTCAACTGGGGACATTCCGGCGGTGGAAGGAATACGTCGAATATCTCCTCAATCCTGCTGACACGCCTTTTCTCGAGGAAGCAGAGGCTGAGAGCCTTGGGGTGGGGATGTCCATTACCCAAGCTGAAGTCACCGAGATAGTCAACAAGCTCCTCGGTGGCAAGGCACCGGGAGTGGAAGAGGTCCGCCCTGAGTACCTTAAGTCTCTGGATGCTGTGGGAGTGTCTTGGCTGACACGTCTCTGCAGCATTGTGTGGCAGTCGGGATCTGGACCACTGGGACTGGCAGACTTGACAGTCTGCCTTCCTAATGGTTGGTTTTTTTGAACACTGAGAGATGGAAAACCACAAAGAAAATCAAGAAAGTGGTGGTTCCCCTTTTCAAGAATGGGGACTGGAGGGTGTGTTCCAACTACCGGGGAATCACACTCCTCAGCCTCCCTGGGAAAGTCTATGCCAGGGTTCTGGAGAGGAGAGTCCGGCCAATAGTCAAACCTCAGATCCAAGAACAACAATGTGTTTCCGTCCTGGTCGTGGAACTGTGGATCAGCTCTACACCCTGTCTAGGGTGCTGGAGGGTTTGTGGGAGTTCGCTCATCCTGTCCATATGTGTTTTGTGGATTTGGAGAAGGCTTTTGACCGTGTCCCCCATGGTGTTCTGTGGAGGGTATTCTGGGAGTATGGGGTCCGGGCAACCTTACTCAGGGCTGAACGGTCTCTGACCAGAGCAAGAGCTTGGTCCGCATAGCTGGCAGTAAGTCAGACCTGTTCCAGGTGCATGTTGGACTCTGGTAGAGCTGGCCTTTGTCACCGGTTCTGTTCATAGTCTTTATGGACAGAATTTATAGGTGCAGCCAGGGTCCGGAGGGGGTCTGGTTTGGGAACCACAGGATTTCCTCTCTGCTCTTTGCAGATGATGTTGTCCTGTTGGATTCATCGAGCCAGGACCTCCAGCATGCACTGGAATGGTTTGCAGCCGAGTGTGAAGTGGCAGGGATGAGGGTCAGCACCGCTAAGTCTGAGGCCATAGTTCTTGACCGGACAAAGGTGGTTTGCCCTCTCTAGGTGGGTGGAGTGCTCCTTCCCCAAGTGGAGGAGTTTAAGTATCTTGGGGTCTTGTTCACGAGTGAGGGAAGATCAGAGCATGAGATCGACAGGCGGATTGGTGCTGCGTCCACCGTCATGCGGTCGCTGTACTGGTCTGTTGTGGTGAAGAGAGAGCTAAGCCAGAAAGCAAAGCTCATAATTTGCTGGTCGAGCTACGCTCCAATACTCACCTATGGTCATGAGCTCTGGGTTATGACCAAAAGAACGAGGTCCCGGATCCAAGTGGCTGAAATAGTTTCGTCCGTAGGGTGGCTGGGCGCTCACTTAGAGATAGGGTGAGAAGCTCGGTCACCCGGGAGGAGCTTGGAGTAGAGCCGCTTCTCCTCCACATTGAGAGGAGCCAGTTGAGGTGGCTTGGACATTTGGTTCGGATGCCCCCTGGGAGCCTCCCTAGGGAGGTGTTCTGGGCATGTCCCACTGGGCAGAGGCCATGGGGAAGACCCAGGACACGCTGGAGAGATAATGTCTCACAGCTGGCCTGGGAACGCCTCGGGGTCCCCCCAGAGGAGCTGGAGGAAGTGGCTGGGGAGAGGGAAGTCTGGGCATCTTTACTTAGACTGCTGCCCTCGCGACCCGGTCCTGGATAAGCGGAAGAAAATGGATGGATGGATGGATTTCACATCTAAAACACAGTTAAAAAGTGCTTCAATTGGTCTTACGTCATCAGGAGACTTAGCAATGTACAGCTGGGTATCATCAGCATAGCTATGAAAGCTGATGTTGTGCTTCCTGATGACATTCCCCAGAGGAAGCATGTAGATGTGAAAAAGCAAGGGGCCAAGGATGGAACCTTGAGGCACACCACATTCAATTTTGTGGACCCCAGAAAAGTAAGTGTCCATGCTTACCATAAAGTTTCTCTCTGTGAGATAACAGTCCCTGAAAGGCCAAAACTTTTAAGTCTGTTTAACAGGATCAGGTAATCAACAGTGTCGAAAGCAGCACTTAGATCCAGTAGAAATAAAACTGAGATCTGACCTGAATCCAAGGCACATCTAACATCTTTAACGATCTTTAACAGGACTGTCTCAGTACTGTGCTTTGTTCTAAAAACCAGACTGGTTCACCTCAAGTATTTTATTGTGTAAGAGAAACTCAATGAGCTGAAAACAATTTTTTCATAAATCTTGCTTAAAAATGGCAAGTTGGACACTGGTCTGTAGTTATTAAAAACCGTAGGATCTGCATTGCTTTTCTTTAGTAACGGTTTCACCACTGCAGTTTTAAAAGCAGTGGGAAAAATACCCGTTTGTAGAGAGGAATTTATGATGTTTAAAATCTCGCTCTCAAAAGATCCATAAAATGATTTAAAAAGTGATGTGGGGATGGGATCTAAAAAACAGGTTGTTGGGTTAACTTGGGAGAAAACTCGACCAAGTGTTGCAGCTTCAACCAGGTCAAAACTGTCCAGTGCTTCCTCGGGTAAGGTCAAGTCATCATTGTTATTACAATTGCTTCTTTGTTCCATCAAGATACTAGATTGTACAGAAGCAATTTTGCTCCTGAAGTGGTTAGCAAAGTGCTCACACAAGGAAGCAGAAGCTGGCATTGTGGTCTTATTCATGTCCAAGTTCAATAGGGATTAAATTCTGCTGAAGAGGACTCTGGGATTATTTTTATTTTCAGAGATGATGTTCACAAAGTATGAGTTCCTGGTCTGTTTTACAGTCTGGTTGTATAGTTTTAGTTGATTTTGGTATAGTTGATGGTTTATTTCAAGCGTATGCTTTCTCCAACGTCTTTCCGCTGCCCTAGCTCGTCTCTTCAGTTGTTTGATGTCTTCGGTTCTCCAAGGGGGTGAGGGTTTGATTCTCATCCTTTTAGATTTTAGTGGAGCAACTGAGTCGAGACTGGATCTAAGTTTACTGTTAAAACTTTCCACAAGTAAGTTGCAGGGGGCTGGTAAGACAATTGGACAGTTTGAGCGAACAGTTGAAATACATTTTTCGACCACTTCAGGAATGAAGTAGCGTTTCTTCACAGTTCTCACAGAGTTCTGTTGTTTTATAAAACCAGAGATGTTAAAAAGCACACAGTAATGATCAGAAACAGCCAGATCCACAACAGTGGACACACTTGTAGGTAAACCATGACTGATGACCAGGTCAAGAGTGTGCCCCCTGTTGTGAGTCGGCTGCATGACATGTTGTTTAAAATCCAGAGAAGCAAGCAGGTCCAGAAACTGAGCAGCAGAGTAGTCCCAAACTCCCAAAAGCCTAGAATACAGTACAGTATTCCCCCTTATTCGAGGGGTTAGGGACTGGAGACATCCGCATGTACGCCGCAAATACGGAGAACCCCCCACCACCTCCGTCTCTCCCACCCCCCTACAGTCAAAGAATGTACGTCACAGATCCGTACTGATCATGCTTTGTAGGCTAAAACATTTATTAAAGTACACTGGAGTATTGCTCAACAATAAAGACTTTGTTTTTCAATTCATAACAATAGACTTCATACTTTACACAAGTGTCTGTTTGTCTCTGCCTTAAAACCAGGAGGGCGTGCTTCCTCCATCAGTCTAGTGTGAGAGGACATGTTCTTCCAGAATTTGCCGGTTTCATCCATAGTAAACACCTGCTCTGGATGATAATTATCCTTCACGATTGTCAGGATATTTTTGAGCCGCGTCTGTTAGCTGATGCCATTTCTCCATGCAGGCTTGCAGTGTGTGTGTGTGCATGCTCCTCATGCCCCCCCCCCTTTCATTAAAAGTTGCCGCTTACACGCGAGTCGACGCATCAGGTGTGTAAGCACCTTCAGCACCTTCAGGTTTTCTGCCCTCAATGTTTCCCTGCTTGCATCTATCAAGCTCGGTCAATGTCCCGCCCCCAGAGCCATATACTCCACCATGATTGATCGGTTTGTCAGCACAACACTTAAAGTGCCATTCACACAAAACCCACGGGCTGCACTAACATTAAACTTTCATATTAAGGTGGGGGCCGCCAGTTTGAGACCCCTTCTGTAGAGCCTCAGTAGGGCAGGAGCAAAGCATGTGGCTTAAGCAACGCAGGGGCCACCACGCTGTTCTGCAGAGGAAGGTTCTCTGAAAAGTCTGCAGCCGGAGCCTGTTGGTGCTGGTGTGGGGGCCTACCCCCCCTATGAGGGATGGGCAGCTCAGAGTGGTGGGCGGGAAGAGGGGAGGAGAAGAAGTATGGATGGAGCAAAGCCTGAAAGAGGAAAATCAAAGAGTCAATAATCCACTGATGATCCTTGATGCAGGACAACTCACAGCCACCGGGGGCAGCACACCAGACAACTGCTCACCTCCCTGGCAGAGCAGCGCTGATTGGATGGATACACCAAGAACCTGTAGAGCAGGTGGATGGCTTGAGGGGGTGTGTCTGGGACAATCTCTTCCAATGGGATGGCTGGATTCTCCTTAAAGGTGATTTTGTTGTAGTCTGGCAGTTCCAACATCTCCTAAGGACACAGATTTGTGTCTTTTTGATTTTACTAAGCCCAATCGCATATTTTTGGGATGTTGTTGAGCTGGGTGACGTTAACTCCAGTCAATGTGGGCAACCCACTTCAGGCTTTTTTTCCTCTGTTTAGAAACTTTTAGATGACATCAGATATTACTCGATCAAGGTATATGTTTATGGAAAAACTAGGTGAGCTGCAGGGAGCCTGTGTTCTCATCTGATCAGCTGCTGTTCAGCTGACTCATCTGTCAGCCTTCATAAGGATGTGAACTCTGCAAGTGCGTGATACACATGAGACCTGAAAGTGGATGTGCACATAACGTTTTCCTTGAATCTAAGCAGCAGACACCTGCACATATTTCCATGCTGTTTTGCACTATAATCTTACCGGCCAACTGTTCGCCGTGGGCGTTCCCAGGACTCGGAGGACACAGCAAAGCTGCTCGATGTCATTCTCTCCTGGGAACAGAGGAGACGAGTTCAAGAGCTCGCCAAAGATGCACCCCACTGCCCTGAAACACAAAAACAGTATGTGCAACTGTGCATTCTAACATGTATATCTGCATCATATGAGAACCTGCACACACACACACACACACACACACACACACACACACACACTAAACTTTATCCTTAAACACACAATCACATGTGCACCTACACACACATATAATCACGTATGCACTTGCTTGCACACCAACAAAAACAACTGAGGTGTGTGTGCAGACACAAACACACACACAGACTTTACACATGCACCTGCATTCACACTCATATGGGCATGTGTGCCTGCTGACACGCACATCCTGTTACATGTTAGAGCTGGGGGCCAGTGGGCACCACATGCTTTTACTGAGGCATCTGATTGGTCGGTTTATAACTTTAATAACTTGCAAAACAGAAAAATATTATGAAAAAAAATAAGATTAACAAGAAGATGTTAAGAAACAAGATATATTAAATATTATATAATATTAAATATATAATTAGATATATATATAATATTTCTCTATAAAAGTATATAGGAGTTTGGTTTCTTGGAGCCAGCAGGTACTTCCTGTTTGAAATGTGGGGCGGGGGGGTGGGAGATCACCCAGTCCAGTTATCTTATACAGTCAATGGCTATAGCACATCATATTACCACAGGTCCACTCCCTGGTCGTAGTGGCGTGCTCCATACAGCAGTTCTGGAGCTCTATACCACCTGTGATAACACATGTGGATCAGAACTTCTGTTTAAAACAAAGCTTTCCGGTTAATAATAGAGCGCAACTTGGGTTTACCTGGTGGCCACCTGGTGGCTGTAGAGCCGGCTTCCCTGAAAGCTGAAGAGCCTGGCCAAACCAAAGTCTGCAATTTTTAGGTGACCAGAGGAACTGATGAGGAGGTTGGCTGGCTTCAAGTCCTGCAGACCAGAGGAAGGTCAGCTTAGAACGTTTCCCCACATTCTTCATATAAAGAAAGCCCTTCTGTTGAGGCAACTTTCCTGTTGATGCCTCTTCGAGGAGCCAATGGGGTCATTTTGTGTGTATGTGTATGACAGACTTCTGTCATTTACATACAGTGGGGATAGAAATTTTGTGCACCCCAGGTAAAATGTTCCATTAGTGTGCATAAAGAACCCAAGGAAAGATTGAAAAATCTTCTAAAAGCATCAGTTTACAGACAAGACATTCTATTAATATGTCAAAAAATGAGGCTTTATTTCCATCAGGCTTCAAAATAACAGAAAAACAAAATAATGGTGTGTGCAAAAGTTTGGGCACCCTGCAGAATTCATAGTATGTACCACCCCCTTTGGAAAAACTGAGACCTGACAGGGTCATGGATTGTTCAAAACTCATCATTTGCAAAGACAAAACTCTAATTTTATTTATTTGTATAACGCCTTTCATTCAGCCAAAACACAAAGCGCTTTACATAAAAGCAAATAAAATACCTATTAAATAAGCATTGTTTTAAAAACAAATACATACAGAGAAAACAAACAAACAAACAAAAGAAACTTTATTATGGGGATCCATTTATTCCAGGTACTAGCTCGACCACGGCGGTCGTCGCAGAACCGCCCGCCCAGCACAGGGCAGCGCAGAGCACACTGCAGAGCAGTACTCCAGCCACCCCAATGTGAACGGGCAACACAGCAACAGCCCACCTGCAGGCTGAGCGTAGGACCCCAGAGCGTAGGATCCCAAAGCGTAGGACCCCAAAGCGTAGGACCCCAGAGCGTAGGACCCCAGAGCGTAGGACCCCAAAGCGTAGGACCCCAAAGCGTAGGACCCCAAAGCGTAGGACCCCAGAGCGTAGGACCCCAGAACGGAGGGTCCCTGTGAGGAAGCACTGGAGTTTAAGAAGACATAAATCATTGAAACATACACTTCAATAATGTTAATAATAAAAGCATGGTTAGTATATTAAATGAATATTTTTGTATATAAATTAACTATAAAATGATTCAAGTAAAAGTTAAAATAAATAATTACAAAACTCATAAAAACGCCAGATTAAAAAGGTGGTCTTGAGCCTCTTCTTAAAAACCTCTGCAGTCTCTGAGGCGCACAGGCAGGCTGTTCCAGACCAGCTGATTTCAATCAAGGATTATAAATAATCTGATTATCTGACCTCGCCCCAACAATCAGCATCATGGGTTCTTCCAGCAGTTGTCCAGAACAATGAAACTGAAAATAGTTGATGCTCACAAAGCAGGAGAAGCTGTAAGAAGATAGCAAAGCCTTTTCAGATGCCGATATCCTCTGTTCAGAATGTCAGTCAACAGGAACAGTGGAAGTTAAAGCAAGATCTGGAAGAACAAGAAAAATGTCAGACAGAGCAGCTCGCAGGATTGTGAGAAAAGCAAATGTTTGACTGCAGCATCCCTCCAGAAAGACCTGCAGACTCTGGAGTTGTTCTACTGTCAACAGATACTTCTACAAATATGGTCTTGATGGAAGAGTCATCAGAAGAAAACCTCTTCTACGTCCTCACCACAAAATTCAACCTTTGAAGTTCACAAATGAACATAGAAACAAGCCTGATGCTTTTTGGAAACAAGTTCTGTGGACCGACCCGGTTCAGATGGAACTTTTTGGCTGCAATGAACAAAAGTACGTTTGGAGAAGAAAGTACAAACTCTGCAGGGTGCCTAAACTTTTGCACACACCATTATTTTGTTTTCTGTTATTTTGAAAGGGTAAATGATGGAAATAAAGCCTAATTTTTTAACGTATTAAAAGGATGTCTGATCTGTAAACTGATGCCTTTTGGAGATTTTTCAGTCTTTCTTTGGGTTCTTTATGCACAAGAATAGAACATTTTACCTGGGGTGCCCAAACTTTTGTTCCCCACTGTACACCACAGCCCATTTTGTAGTCCTGCATGTTTAGTTTTATTTATAAAAAACACTAAAAAAATTCAGAGGGAGAAAACATGAAGTTGATGAACCTGCTTGACCAGAAAATGTGAATGGAAGGAAACTGATGGTGAGAAAGTGGTGTAAACCGGCAAAAATAATGGTGATCAGAAATAAACAGCTCAAGCTCTCCTCTCCTCCTCCATCCCAAGTATGAGTGCTTAACTGACCTTTCACCCAGGTGTTGCTAATTAACACTTGAAAAAAAGGTGAAAAATGCAAAACTACAAAGTAAACAAACAAGGACATTTACAAAGAAACTACATTTGGGCTCGTGCGCCTTCATTTACCGAGAGAAAAACCTCCGACTACCACATCAAAGAACAGGCGCTCACCCGATGCATGATGTCGTTTTGATGAAGAAAG
Source organism: Adrianichthys oophorus (assembly GCA_036245035.1). Lineage (NCBI taxonomy): Eukaryota > Metazoa > Chordata > Actinopteri > Beloniformes > Adrianichthyidae > Adrianichthys > Adrianichthys oophorus. Next base: position 446,358 of record BSAI01000011.1, on the reverse strand, counting down.
GCTACACCCTTTAGCAGCATCACCATGTAGCCTTTGACCTGTGCTGGGGTCAGATGTCGCTGGTGGTTTCTGATCACCTCAGACAGATCTGACAGCATGAAGTTGAAGACCAGAACAAAGCCTGTACCATGAGGAAAGACGTCCTTCAACTTTACCACCTGAAAACAGCAGACAGAGAGGCTTCACTCATTGTTAGCTCCTTCATCTCTATCATATCCTGTTTTGTTCTCTCAGTGCTGTTCTACTAGATAACCAGTAGGAACTGAACACACTCACATGCTCGTTGTCCTCAATCTCCTGCAGAGCCTTGATCTCCCTCAGAGCCTGGTTGGGAATGCCATCCTCCAGCCTCCTCAGAGCCACCTTCTTTAGAGCTACAGTTTCCCCAGTCTGTCAAGAACACCTTCATCCATCATCTTGAATGCTCACCTCTTCAGGTGTCTGTTCTTTCTGCTGTTTGAGCTGCACAAACCTGTACGTGTTTGGCCTTAAACACGATTCCGTGAGCCCCTTCTCCAATGCGGCCAAGGATGCTGTACTGCTCCATGATCCGAGACAGCTGCACGGGCTTTGATGGACTTGGAGTTCGTTCCTTTACTTAAAGCTTTTTTAGATCTGGGCTCCTGCGCTTCCAACACAAACACGACATTTTGTGAGGAACGAGACCGGAAGTGAGCGCTGACGTTGCCGCGGTAACGGCTAAGATTAAATAAAAGCAAAACTCTATGAGTCTTTAGTATATTATTTGAACCTAACTATTTTGTTGATGTGTGAAGCCAACGAGGTGCGCTGCTCTTTGGCACAAGACGAGAATTTAAAAATATGTAAACAATAGTTAAGACGCAGCTATCCGCCATGTTTGTTGACAGTGACGTCATTCAAGCACAATCCCAAACAAACAAAAATATTACAATGAAAGCATATTTAATAAGCACAACGGGTTAATAAAGCAAAGGAAAATATATTTAAAAATGCACCGTGATAGAAGGTTTAACCCGCAAATTTCGTTCATAAAAACGGCTAATCTCTATATTTCTGGAAGAATATGGGGACAAAAATATAACGGAAAATAATCAAATAACAATAGTTTGCACAAAGCGCGCTAAACAAACAAATAAATAAAATGGCCCCTCCCGTTCCACTTAACAGGCTTTTATGCTGAAACCCGGAAGTATCTTACCGGAGTAGTTCCGGCTCAAACTCTTGTTTACACGTGACTGCATGTGGGGATTGCATTTCTTTGCAAGTGAATGAGCTGAACGCAAAGTGTCCCGCAGCAGGATGGAACAGAAGGTCCTCCAGTATGAAACGTTCATCGAGGAAGTTCTGAGAAGAGACCTGCGGTATGAAGCCCCTCCGGGTTCTGCTCCGGTTCGGAAGTGTCGTGAAGCAGCTTTGCGATTCTGAACGTTCTGATATGTCAGAACCTGCAGAGTCCGGTGAAACATGGCCATTCACGCTCAGCTATACCATTGTCATTATTTTGACACATCTTTTCGCCTTCAAATGGATTGTCATGAAACTTGTTTGTTTTTGGTTCAAATCAAATGAATATTTCTATAGATGGAGATGAAGCTGTGGTGACTCCTGAGGAGCAAAGCCGTAAGGAGAAGAAAAATATATTCATATTTATATTGATTTATACATATCTACGCTCTGAAGCAGAAAATGATTTCAATCATTGATTTTTTTTAAGTGCACTGCTGTGTGTGCATGTGTAAGCTTTGCCTTCACTTTTTGGAGAAATCACCTTAGAGGAGAAGACAGAGATGCATGGAAAGGTGAAGGAGGCGGACGCTGCTAGATTGATTACTTGTGTGTTAGGTTGAATTGAGAGTTAGTGTGGAGGTCAGCATGGGGTGTACAGATTCATGGTTGCAGTTGAGGAAGCCATGAAGATGGATGCTGTTAAAGAGGAAGGGAAGGACAGGATGGCAGGTGATTGGCTGTGACCACCTCTGAGGGAAGCAGCCGGGGGCAGGTGTTAGAAGGCGGGAGGGGTAAAAGCTGTCTTTGCAGGTAAAATTAGACTTTGACTGATCTCTGAAAAATAAGGGACCACAACGTTGGTTGGTTGGTGTGTGGGGGTCTGGGGGCTGTTGCTTGGGAGCTCTGTGCTGCACAGCCACAGCCCCCTCTTTTCCCGGCGGTGCATGCCTTGAGTTGTAATGGTTCATTTCTTATATGACAGGAATGTTCTTGAGCACAGAGACCAGGTTTATGAAGAAATATCGCAGTACCTGCTGCTAAAGAACACCATTCAGAGCCTACAGGTACATACACATGCGCGCATGTTTTTCTTTTAACCTTTTGTTTAAAGAGGCGTGTCTGTTTATGGTGATCTCACTGTGTCTCACTAGGAGGCGGGTTCTCAGAGGCTGCAGACAGATGTGGATCTGGGCTGCAACTTCTTTGTCCAGGCTGAAGTGTAAGTGCCTCATGTGACCTGGTTCTGATCCCTACAATGCCTGCTGTTTCTGATTCATTTTCTTGTCAAGCAGTGAGGACCCGTCTAAGATTTTTGTGGCAGTGGGCTTTGGTTTCTTCGTGGAGATGTCTCTTGATGAAGCTCTGCGCTTCATTGAGAAGAAGACAAGTCAGCTGACAGCGTAAGTCCACATATGATTTCTCTACAGAAATCCAGATTTCTATCACATGCTGTTAAAGCAGAATATGCTCTGTGTTTTCTTGAATTAAGAAAAATAAATTCTCTTTTTATAAAAAACTAAAGATTTTTGATCCAGCCTAATGATGGAGTTTCTGTTTTCTGGTTTTACCCTTTAGCTCAATGCTAACATTGTTGATCATTGTGAAAGGTACTAACATGGAATGGTTTGCTTTGCAGCTTCACAGAGCAGCTCACCAAGGACTCAGCCAAAATAAGAGCCAACATCCGTATGGTGCTGGAGGTTCGTTGACCAGGCTTTTTGTTAGAACTTGAGAAAAGATTTCTTGCTATCCTGAAGTTATGTTTGCATTTCCCAGGGTCTGCGAGAGCTGCAGGGGCTCAGTGACCCACTTGACAGCACACGAAGAGATGTTTTGTAGACAAGATGTAAAACTGGACATCCGGCTGTCATGGAGCCAGACTTACCTGCCAAGAAGGAAGAAACAGCTTTAGTCTGGAAGAAACTTAATGAACACTGATGAGGATAAAGCTCCCACCAATCAGGGAGATACACCTGATTTGCACCACGGGCCTTCAGAATAATTAACAGGAAGGGTCTTCTGATTTTTCTCTTTAAATTTGTTAAAGAAAAAAAAACAAAATTTCTAAACAAAGAGCAACTATTTGGTTGCCGGCAACGTTCTTTTGTTTAAATGCAACAAATCTAGTGGCAGGTCAGAGTAATGTCATTGCATCTACTTCTAAGTCTTCCTTTTTGCTGGTATAGTATCATGAGGTGAAGGGTGAAGTCTGATTATAGATTTGTAACCACGCTAAAAGCACTATTCATTGTTTGAGGGGTTTTATTTGATGTTATAGTTCCGCTTGTAAGGTCAAAAAGAAAAATAGATGTTTCTTCAGCTCAAAAACAGCAGGAAATAGATGAAAGATAAAGAACTGACCACAGAGCTCTGAGGAGTACTTGGAAGTCTGATCAGAATGTATACAGCACCAAAAGTGAGAGTTTGGTTGGTAGATCATTATGTTGCAGTTGGCCACGTGTCCCATAGTGTTGGAAAGCCTCCTTATTTATCTTTACATAGGACCACATTTGTATGGAGCTATCACTAAGGCAGAACAGAGGATTTGATGGGATCGGTTGATCCCATAAAACACATGCCAAATCTTATCTGTCAAACAGCTTATTCTCCATTTGACTTGTTTGGTGTAGATTACACTTTGAAGAAACAAGAGATTTAAACTGTTTTACAGTTTTTATTTAAAAAAAACAGAAGTTTCAGCAGCATGTTGGAAGAGTGTCCTCTTCGTGGGATACCCACCTTGCGTCTTTGACATTCTCTATAAAATGGATTTTTGATTTTGGAGATGGTACAAGGATTTATATTAAAGTGATTTACAGTATATAAATGGTAAACGGCGTATACTTGTGTAGCATTTTTCTGCATTCATTGAAGGCCCAAAGCGCTTTACAGTCACAGGATTTACCCATTTACACGCTGCCAAACACCGGCGCCAACCTATAACCACCAGATGCAGGTGGGGTTCAGTGACTTTCCCAAGGATACTTCAATGCATGGGTGAGCAAGGCAGAAATTGAACCTGCAATCTTCCAATCAGAGGTCCAACATGCATGTGACTCTACTTTTGTCAGACTTTAAATAACTAAAATACAGGCGGTGAAATTGAATTTTTGTGTCACTGGTCAAGTTGGCCAGTACATTTAAAAATAAAATTATTCTACCAGCTAAATTATCACATACTGTTTTACACAGAGATACCTTGAGCGTTTTATGTTTGAATTTTTTTTTCAGAATGTCTTTTAAGAAAATTTAAGAAATAATGCGTGGGTTTTCTCCGGGGACTCCGGCTTCCTCCCACCGTCCAAAAACATGCTTCATAGGTTCATTGGTTATTCTAAATTGTCCCTAGGTGTGGATGTGAGTGTGTATGGGTGTGTGATTGTGGCCCCTGTGACAGACTGGTGACCAGTCCAGGGGTGTCCCTGCCTTCACCCATGAGTAGGCGGGTTAGGCTCCGGCAACCCCGTGACCCCGAAAGGGATAAAGCGGATTGGAAAATGAATTAATATATATATATATATCATTAAAACGCCCCTCTCACCCTCCGCAGGTGGTACCTCACCCTAAGCTCGGGTCTTCTACCAGAGTCCTGGGAGCTTGAGGGTCCTGCAGTATCTTAGCTGTTCCTAGATCTGCACTTTTCTGGACTGAGATGTCTGAGGTCTTTCCAGGGATCTGCTGTAGCCTCTCCTCCACTTTGGGGGTTACAGCCCCGAGTGCTCCAATTACCACGAGCGCCACTGTCACCTTCACCTTCCAAACTTTCTCCAGTTCTTCTTGGAGTTCTTGGTTTTTCTCCAGTTTTTCATGTTCCTTCTTCTTAATGCCATCGCTTGGTACTGCCACATCACATCACCTTTGTTCTTTGTTCACCACTCTGTACAGTTACAGTTTCCAGTCTGTATCTGGAAGTCCAACAGGATCTTTGCTCTCTCGTTCTCTACCACTTTCTGAGGTGTTTCCTATTTTGACTTTGGGGTTTCCAGTCCATATTCTGCACACATGTTCCTGTATACTATTCCAGCCACTTGGTTGTGGAGCTCCGTGTATGCTTTCCTGGCCAGTATCTTACAGCCTGCAGTTCTGTGCTGGGTTGTTTCAGGCTCCTCTTTGCACAGCCTACACTTTGGGTCTTGTCTGGTTTGGTAGATCTGATCCTCTATCGCTCTGGTGTTCAGGGTTTGTTCCTGAGCTGCCAGGATGAGCTCTTCTGACTTCTTGATATCAGCCAATCAATCTCTTCCAGGCACAAAAGAGATTGATTGACAAGCTCAACAGCAAAGCACTGAAAAAAGGCAACCAAACGGCGAGACCGCGAAATGTGAACAGCGATGTAGCGAGGGAAAACCGTACGGTAGTAATAACACGTTCCAAAGTTTGGAACATCAGAGTGGGGTTGGTTCATGAACAGACACCGTTCCAGAGCAGAAAAGACGTCACATCACTATAACCTCTTTGGGAATCATGGGAAATCCTGTCCCGGTAGCCAATGAGCTCAAAGCCACGCCCACACGTAAAAATGGGATCAGCTCGGCAGTGAAAACTTGAAAACTGAAATGAAACTGAAAACTGAAGCATATATATATATATATATATATATATATATATTTTCTGGCTTTCACTCTTTGCTTTCAATTTTCAGTTTCATTCCAGTGTGTGTATGTATGTATATATATATATATATGTATATGTATAAATTTGCTGACAGTTTTAGGTTTAAAAATTTCTTCTCATAAAAGTTTCAAATTTACAATATTTCTTTAAATTTTACAATACTAAGTTTTTCAAATTTACAATTTTTATTTGCACATTTTCAAAAATCCCATCAAGTTAACATTGTGTATTTTTGAGTTTAAAACAGTTTTCTATAACAATCATTTGGTGTTCCTAAACGTAAACATTGATGATTTTCCAGAAAGCCAAACATAACCACATTTTTAAAATCTCTTCCTGTAATCTTCCCAGAAAAAATCAAACTAAAACTTTTCAAAAAGTAAAGAATAAATAGTCTGTCCTCTCCCGCCATCGTCCTTTGAGACTTTGGAGGCTGCAGCTCCTCACACATTTAACAGTTTGTTCAAACTTCACAAAAGTGATGGAATTCTGGCTCTTCTTAGCCATCCGGCTCTTTGAAACTTGTGCAACGGTAACTTTGGTAATTTTGAAACTTGTGGAACTGTAACAACCTTTGAATATCAGCGCTTTGACTGCGTGGTGGATCTGCGCAGACACGTATTGATCAGTCATGTGCAGCTTGAAGAGAAAAAAAAGCAAGAGATAAAAATGATCAGCTGCTCTGTGTCCTCAACTATAATTCTTTATTCTTCTGCTGCAGATGCACATATATCCATTAGTGTTTAACCAGTACAGTGTTCCCTCGTTTATTGTGGGAGTTATGTTCTAAAAGAACTCATGAAGGTGAAATCTGTGAATTAGGATTACAGATGTTTAACTCCTCACTACACACTTGACACTTTTCTCAGACAGACATGAACATTTTCACACTTTTCTCTCTTGTTTAAATATAAAGTTCAAACCTTTGTAGAAAAATAAGTCCAGGATTATAGAATGAATACAAAGATCTGATCAGGATCAAAGATTTATGGAGATCTGGAGATCTGTGCATTTCTGCTCAGGAGACACAGCACAGAGGAGATTGATTGACAAGATCTCCAGCCAATCAGGACACAGAACAGGGCGCCGTTTAAAAAAAAAGTAAAGCAGCAGCATAATCGCTCAGACAAAGAAAATTCTGTGTGGAAAGTGAAAAACAGTATTTGTTCTATCTGACAGGGATTTGGGGATGTTCAGACAGGAACACAGACTGCAGAAGGGAGGAATAAAAAGGAAAGTTCTGTGTGATTCTTGATTGTGCGGCTAGATTAAAAAAAAAAACATGCCTCTGATATTGGTCAGGGGGCCGGGCCAAATGTGGGGGCGGGCCGGATCCGGCCCACGGGCCGTAGTTTGGAGACCCCGGCTCTTCACCACGCATGTGCCGTGACAATAAACCGCTCAGTGGAAGTGAGGCACAGCCTCACCTGCCATTGTGATAAAATAGAAAAAAAGTTCCTTAAATAAATATTATTTTCCACTGATCCAATTTTAAAGATACATTTTTGGTTAACTCGACACGTCTTCAACAATTTCTGAGGTTAAAATTGCAGAATCTGAGTGTTGCGCGATCACATACGGAGCGGAAAGTCCGGGTGAGGTTCCAGAGCGATCCGCCTCATGTCTGACTGCAGGACTCAGTACAAACAGGGATGTGCGGTCAGAGCACTGGTTGTAAGTGTGAAGAAAAGTCAGACGGTTAGGCGAGCTTCATTAATCTCTAGGGGGCAGACGTGAGTTGACCAATGCTGCAGCGACACCAGAATTAGCCGTTGAAAGCCGGAGCGAAGGTCAAGAACAGCGGGGTTTTTCATGCTTGATCTGCTTCATTATGGAGGATTATATTTCAAAATTAAAACATTTTTTATAACTGGATTATCAGGCGAAACAGAAGATATTTGGGATGGAAGTCCTACGCCGGAGCTGACAGGTTTGCTGCAAACTGCAATGCGAGGATGTCGTTCGTTTCATTAAACTAAAGGAAAATAAGGAAGACTTTTACATCAAGGTCATAGAGCTTTTATGGAGAAGGATCGGTGTATGGACCGGACTTCATCTACAAGTAAAGGTAAGGCCAAACATGGTTTTCCATTTTTGTTTTTTAAAAATAACATGGGAGTAAGTGGGAAAAAGTATTTGAAAACTAAATTTTAGGCCTAAAAGAATTATTTTATGATCATTTTCACAGACAACACATGATGAGACTGATTAAAGAACTGGTTTAGCTGGTTTAACTGGGGGACTTGAACCAGGATTAGGGTTAGGGTGCAGTCGCAATATAGTTGACGGTATATATAGATAATTAAACACAAGAAGAGTGTTCTATCCATGTGTATAATAGAAATATCCTCTGCAAGACACATATGTTCTTGTGTGTATCTTCTATGCTTTTACCTGGTGTTTGGTGAATGGTGAAATTTTCAGTTCTTGTGATTGTAAAGTGCCTCACCAGCCACCAACCTCACCACACGTCACTGGGCTTAACTGAGTGAAAACGCTCACCAAAATGAACCGAACCGGAAACGAGGTTTTATTGTCCTAACTCCAGCTTTCCAAAAGTGAAGTTCCCCAAAAACTGAAACTGATCAGATTGTTATCACTTTCTCTGCAAAACAACATGTTTACAGAGTCTATTACACACTAATATTTAAACTGAACGACATACAGGAAAATGTTGGAATATTGATCCAAACCACCTTCCCAAGCCTCTGGATGAAGCGGCCTGGCTGAAGCCCATCCTTTCTCCCGGAGCGTTAGCCGGAAGCCCGCCGGGTTCAACTGCAGCCAAAACACCCCTCCTCCCCACCCCCAACAGGAAGCCGACTCTTTTCTGACCGTTCATCGCTGCTAGTGTCGGACCCGTCTTCCGGAGAGCAGGGAGACCGGATCAAGAACTGTCTGTCTGTCCGAGCTGGGGGTGTGCAGACAGCTACCGGAGGACGGCGGGAATTCTGAGCGGGTTTGCTGCGCTCGTCGCGGGGAGGGGGAGCCACCGAGCCACGCTAAGCTAACGGAGCGGTTAGCTTGCTAGACTAACTAAAGGGTGGACTGTGGTACCACCTCCTCGGAGTCGGAACCAAACCCAACACAGGGACATGGTTTGAACTGTTTACTTTTGGGTCACTTTGACAAAGTTAGCTCGCGACTAAACGGTGTCCGCGTCCGCGTGAGCGCTCACAGCGTCGGGAGCACGTCCGTGACGGCGGCTCACTTCACTCCGACTCACGCAGCACGGACCGAACCGCTCACGTTCGACGCATAGAACCCTGACCAGCCCTCTCTGAGTTGTGGACCTCCAGCAGCACTTGTTGGCTCGTTTGGTTCCGCCGTGGAGGTGTCTGGACCATCGAAACGGTTCTGGCGGCGCTGGGGGAGCGTTAGCATGGAGGCAGAGCAGCCGGGCAGCAGCAGCTCGCCGCGGTTACATAACGTCGACAGGTCGGGAGAGAAGCTGCCTGCCGTTGCCTCCCTCTCTCCCTCATTTTCATCAGGTGGACTCTGACAGACGCACGGAGCTCCTCCAAACACGCGCACACACAGTCTCTCAACAGCGACGGGGCATGCACGCGGAGTGAGCCAGCTGGGAGACGAGAGAACGCGCACCACCGGATCCAAACACCCCGCTAAAGATGGAGTCTAACCCGCTTATCAAAGGTGAGCTCTACTGGTGTTTGTGTGCAGCAACAGGTGTTCAGCCGCGCCACTGCTACCATGTGATTCTGCTGGGGCTGACTCACTTAAGCCTAATAGCAGCACTACAGGCCTGAACCTGATCCTGATCCTTAACCTGATCCTGATCCTTAACCTGA
>BSAI01000011.1:416107-436716 GCA_036245035.1 Adrianichthys oophorus | reverse complement strand
AACCTGATCCTGATCCTTAACCTGATCCTTAACCTGATCCTGATCCTGATCTTGAACCTGAACCTGATGGGAGCAGGAAGTTGTCTTGGAGCTCTCTCTGGGAACTTCCTCTCAGGCTGCTGTGATGCTCTGTGGTTGATTCCTTCTGTCAACAAATGACCTCAGAGGAAACGCAGAGATACTGCTGCTACTGGTTGGTCCGCATCACATCCTGACATTTGCAGCCCAACAATCTTCTGCAGCAGATGTTTGGGTGTTGCAGTGGAGACTAATTTGTAGTATATAATCCAGTGTTCACAGTGCTTCAATGAGTGTAAAGCTTCAGGAATATTTTTATATAAACATACATCATCAACATTGTCACAAAGATGGTTCATGTTCTTCTTTATTCCTACGGTTTCAATACTTTAGTGAGCCTGTTTACATGAACGCCAACCATTCATGATCGGATTTCTCTTGTTATTGTATTTTTTAAGTACCATGTAGATTGGCTAGTCTGATGCATTTGATCCAATATTGGCATTTATCTGATAAGAAATTTGACTAACAGGACCCCCCCCCCCCCAAAAAAAAGAGTAGCTTTATGTATCCAAGGCAACCAGTGTTTCTTCCTGCAGAGTACAAATCAAGAACCGCAGCATGCTGTTTGTGATGTTTTTAAGGGTGTAACGATGAATTGATTTGATTTCTGTTCCTATAATCCAACCAAATCGATCTGTCTGAGGCAGAATCGAATCGACCTACACCCTTAAAACTAGTTTCAAAATAAGATAAATCTACAGTCAAATTGCTACTGGAAAATACCATTTTGATTGGCACATTTATTCTACTATAATGTAACCATTAAGTTCCAACACAGAGAACAACACATGTGATGCAGCAAAAAATAATCAACCATCGTTCCAGTCCAATGTGTGGAAACACAAAGTCATGTGACCATACAGCGTGCTAGAATGTTCTAATAATGTTCCTTTGGATTATTCTGATGTGGAAAAACAACAGTGGAATGAACTTTATCAAACTCAAATGTGAATGGATTTGACATTCATTCTTGTTTACTTGTTTGTTTGTACACGTGTTTATTTACACTTGATTATCTTGAAGAAACACAAGAATCTGGAAAACTTCATCTGTTCAGTAGCAGATATTTATCTCTGAGTCACACTGTTGAAGTTCTGGAGAAAGATGTTCTGGTTCCATTTGAGGTCAGTGAATCAAATCCAATCAGGTCGATGGATTGTATCAGCAACTATAAATATTGAATCAAATGGTTGTTAAAATGATTTGTATACCTCTAGTTGTGTTGTTTATTTTGCAGTAAAATCCCCTCCATGATTAAAAAAGCTAATGCTACAAACATGTTAGAAGTAACTGGAAACTTGCGTAATTCTTTGAAAATAGACTGGATAACTGATAACACTGCAGACCAGTACCTTAAAATTGCATTTTCACAGTCCATTTGCAAGTACTTGATTACCCCCAGTACCCCCCAGTCATCCCATTTTTGTGTGTGATTTTACATTGCTTTTGTTCCTGTTGACTTCTGAACAGAGCTTATGGACTGGGTCTCCTCTAAACATGTTTAATTCAGTTTTAAACTGTAAGTGGACGTTTGAGCGTAAAAACAGCACTCTTTCTGTGCTATCCATAGTTGTAAAGCAGTAACATGAAGCCTGACTAGATTTACTTTGGTAATTATTGTCTTACTTGGAGAATGTAAAATACAACTTTGGAGGACTTTAAGTTTAAAAGGGTTTACGATCATTCTGAACATCAGTATACAACAGGATCTGGCCTTCTTGGCCCCCATCTGATAAACATGCAGCCACAATTTCCATAAACAAACATCAACAATCAGACAAACTCAGCTCATGTTCATCTTTATGAAGAGGTGTTGTCTCCTCATTTGATCCTCTCAGGTTCCAGTACAGCAGCTACAGGAGCATGCAGCAATTCATTTTTGTTTATTTTGTTATTTCTTGTTGTCTTATTTTATTTCATGTTTGCATTGTTGATGTAATCCATTACATGCCACGGTCAAACAGGAGATCTTATAATGATGTTGTGAGGTCAAATCAAAATCTGAATCCATGTTTGTTTTATGTCAATTCTAAGCTGCATTTGTTAATTGTAGAGTTAGGTGTTGTTCCTACATTCAAGCAAACACCATGTCTGCATGATTATGGCCATTCATTTCTGCTCATGCTGTCATTTTGGGGCATCTTTTAGTAAACATTCACTTTTGACTACATGAAAAAACAATATTCATGCTAATAAAAACTGTCTTGAACATCGGAGTAGCTCTGTCAGCAGGACTTCCTTTAATAGCTGCAGGGTAAATGGTAATTGGTAAATGGCGTATACTCGTATAGAGATTTTCTACCTTCATTGAAGGCCCAAAGGGGCTTACAGTCACAGTCCCTTTCACAAACCCATTCACACACTGATAGCGGCGCCGCTGCCAAACATTGGCGCCAGCCTTCCACCAGAGGCAATGTGGGGTTCAGTGTATTACCCACCTCAGGAATCGAACCTGCAATCTTATGATCAGGGTCTGACCGCCCTACCACTGCATCACGGTCACCCCCAAGAAGGGGCGGGGTCAACATCAGCTCTCCTCAGCTTACAGTGTGTGGGTGTGGATGTGCGTTCTTGAAGGACCCGATCAAAGAGATCTACTTTTTTAGGAACAACAAACAAAAACGTTCATTCTCAACTGACATGCCTTCATCTTTGAGCCACAGGTATCGGACTAACACGTTACCATGGTTACTCTGATGCAGCATGTAGAACAGAGCTGTGAGATGACTTGTTTGAGTTCTGATGAGCCACAGAAGTCACAGCAGACTGCAGATCTGACTGTAGTCCTGTCAGAAGGATGACGCACAAACGCACTTCTTCAGATTAATTGAATAAGAGCTGTGAATTAATCTTGATGCATTGATTTGAACGATCTTCAGCTGTTTGTCAGATGGACTAGATGCTTTATCAGTGAATTAAGTTCTCTGTTCTAAAGGGCATTCGAGAAAACAGAGTCCGGAGTGTTTTGCCTCTTTTCTGCTGTATACAGTCTTTTCTTGCATCAAATCTAGATGTTTCTTTGGGCCTCTGTTTCTTTTTCTTCTTTGAGTTCTCTGATCGGCTCTGTTATCTTCGTTGCTCAGCTTTTAAAGCCTTTCCACTTTTTAAAATCCCTTTATTCACTATATATAAAAATAGCAAGTGAACATGCTTCACCCAGAGTTATTCCCTGAGAAACAAACCAATGTCTGAAAGCAGTGTTCTTCCAAATCTTCTGAATGTGTTTTGGCAAGCACGATAAAAAGGAACTTGTCTGCCAGAAGGACACATTTCCCCTAAAAATAGTAGACATTGGAGATTTTCTCTTGTCACAGTATGACATTTAAAGTGAACTTAAAGTCCTACTCCACTCAGCTTTTGATCCATTTTTGAAGTCTATCATTCGTTTGTTTACACGTTCTCCCTCTAGCTTGCAGCCTCTCTCAACCCCAAGCTAACATTAGCAGTGCAAAAAACATGGCGAGCAATATTGAAGATATCTGGCTGTACAGTTTTGATCCAGATACCAGCTCAGACGAGGAAAACAAAGTCATACATTGATCTATTTGTCTGTAATTGGATGCATCAGAATGGAGCGGAGCTGGTAGCGTTTGGCCCACTGACTCTAGCAACTTTTTGAACAGCATTTTTTCATCTGCTCTTGATCCAGAACGATTTGAAGAAATACTCAGAGATGCACTGTTAGTCTTAAACATGTTTATATGTGCCCTCCGTGATGAGAGAAATGTTCTAAGAACATGTTAAAAACATAAAAAACTACATTTTCATTGAAGTGAATCTTTAAAGTTTGCAGCGAGGTCTTAAAGCATTAAATTGGCTTAGGGTGTATTCAGACTGGCAATATTGTTTGGTTTGGTCCGACTCCACTTAATGTGTTTCGGATCGAGTCCTAAAGATTGCATTTGGTCTGCAGTCAGACTGATGTCTACGGGAGATTCCTGTTTCAGACCAAAGCTTGTAAACAAAGCCATGTGACTACAGATCTCTTCAGTCATTGGCCAGAAACTGATGCGGATCAAAACAACAAGAGAAAGTCGGATGTGCAGCGCTTTACAGTCCTCGTCGGGATGGTTAACGTATTCAAACTTTATATTTCAATTACTAATTTTGAACTTCCAGAAAATCTATTTTTAATTGTTACTTTGGTGTGGCAGAGGCATGCTCCAAGAAAGTCACTGGCAGGAAGAGGTGCTGTGTGTGCTGTAACTCTGAAGATGATAGTACTGAGGAGATGTCGACTATGAAGGTACGCTTATAAGTGTTTATGTCAAGACACAAAAGCATGTAAGAAGCGTTTTTCAGCAATGTTAAAATAAACATTGGACCAGTTACAGTATTTCTTCTTCGATAACATAATAATCTAAGCTTTACATTTGTCCGTGGCTCACCAGTGGTTTCATTCCCAATATGTTTACTCACATGACTTTTGTTTTTTACGAGGACCGTTTGGCCCAGTTATTCCGCTCCCAGAGCACTTTGTATTCAGACTGAGGAGTCTCAGATCCAACTGAAGCTCAGGCCAATTGAAAATGAACTGAGAGCAGTTCCTGGTCCTGGACCAGGGTTCGCACGGGTGTCTTCAGACTGAACATTTGTTCTGGATTATCGGGGAAATTAACACCCTACATTTCTGTGTTGTATGCTTTTTTTTTGGTTTGTTTTAACACTGTGTTTTGGGGATAACCAGTAAGAAACGTGAATTAGCTGGAAGTTATTTGTCACCTGTCTGTTTAACAACCAGTTATTCTTTACCTTTACATGTTTGACTTTTTAACTTTTTGTTTCTTGCAATATACCGATGTCAGTCCAGTGAGATAGCTATGCTGTGATATTGGGCTATATAAATAAAATTGAATTGAATTGAACCTGTAAGCTAAAAACCTAAAATTGTTAATCAAGCACATCTTGGATTTTATCTGCTTCAAGCACAAGCAGAGTCATGGTGGTTTGGTGTTGGAGCTTCATAAAGATGATTGTCTGCTGTTACATTAAACCTTATTGGTGTTTTTGATCTGACCCAGAGGTAGTAAAACAAAAAACTGTCTCTTGGTGTATTCCTCCTGCAGAGTAGTTTTGCGCGCTGCAACACTGGTATCTTTCAAAGAAAAACCCACCCCGCCTCACCTGTAAAAGAATAAGAGAAGCATTTCATACTTCCAGGAAGTGTAGATGCTCCAACACAGAGGTGTCGAACTCCAGGCCTCAAGGGCCGGTGTCCTACATGTTTTCAACTAACCTGCCATTTAAGCTCCTTATGAGCTAAACACACCTGATCCAGGTAATCGGCTGCAGATTCTGCAGGATTTCTGGAAAACCAGCAGGAGGCTGGCCCTCGAGGCCTGCAGTTTGACACCCCTGCAAAGGTGTGTGTCATCCTTCAAAGCCTGAAACGATGTAGTTGGGTTGGCTTTGATTCACCTGTTGTTCATGCCCAGGGAGATCACAGTCATCAACGGGGGCCCCAACAACCAGCAACAGGGGGATTTCCTCGAGCATTGTAATTCTCTTCATGGTATAAGTGCTGAAAGGTGCCGTTTGTTTGCACACAAAGTAAAGAAAAAAAATGATACAATATGTACAATTTTCATAATCTGATGTGTCAGCCAAAATAAACATGAACTACTAGTTTGCATTGTTGCACTCATGGTTCCATGGTTTTGTTCACTTGGAAAAAACAAATTTTCTTCAAAAACAAATCACCATAGTTGATGGCAGTTTCTTCAACCTTGCCAGGCCCACTAATGAGCTCTGATCAGGTTTAGTCGCAGCATCAGCAGCTGCAGCCTCTTAAGCCCTCCCCTTAACAGAAAGGTCTCACCATGGCGATGGTTTCCATGCTCTCAGATAGGTCAGTTGTGTAACAGGTCAGCTGATGGTAATGAGCTTCATGTCTGTGTTTGCTGTCAACCTTCTCTGACCTGGACTTGGTGAATCAAGACATTATAATTCTTGCAGTGTCTCTTGCATGCAGGAAACCTTTTTGATTATTCTCTATGAAGTAATTCATCTATTGAGCTCCTCTTTCTTTTTTTCCTTATTTTTTTTAAACTTCCTCTTTCGTGTCTTTGCCTCCTGCAGATGTTCCTGCAGTAGACATAAGATTATTAGTTGCTGCTGTTTCGGCTTCTTTTCATTTTTCCTCAGAATTGTCTGAGGCTCTTTAACTGAAGCTTTTCCCGCTCTTCCTTCTGTTTCAGCAGCGCCTCAACCTCACACTCAAACCTACAGTTTTCCTTGATCTCCACCATCTGCCATTATCATGGCATTTCTTCTTCATTTTTTCCAACTATCTGTTTATTGTTTTTTCCCCACATGATAAGTACTAATACAATAAACATGAAAAAGACCAAGGACAAAACGGCAACAAAAACCAATATAGATTACATATGGTAACAACTGATAGTCGACAGAAAAAGAACGTGAAGTAACACTAATGCCGTGAGATCAGCCCCACCCTCCAATCACTAATACAGTCTGTTTATTAACAGAAATAAATGGACCTCCCAGAAATCAAGCCTCTGATGCGATCAGACCTTCCTGTTGTCATTTTAAGAACACAAAAATGAAAGACGGGGTAGAACTTCAGAAAGCAGGTCATGGTCCTCTTGCGCTGGACACTTTAAACCAAAATCTTCTGTGTGTGGCAGAAGCCGTACGAGAACGGGACAGTGCTGCAGCTGGAGCTGTTTGACACACATGAAAACTGGCTACAAGTTTAAAGAAACAGAAAAAAAACATTTTTCTTGTGGTTGTGCATGAGAGATTTGACAAGGAAATGATAATAAAATCTTATGACTCTTAAGTTGAAACTTCCCGGGCTCGCCTCGCTCGTGGATTCTGCTCCAGAGAAGGAACACCGTAGTGTAACAGCTGGTCAGCTGCAACCCAAAGTCCATCGTCCAGCAGAAGTCAGCCCTCAGCCACAAATCTACTCATTTTATCTACAAAACTCTCTACTGAGAGCTACGGGATCATATTGCGGGACAAAAGGAATCCACCATGTCAAAAGGCGCTCCGACGCTCAATAGGCGTGTTTGAGATGACCCAGTCAAACGCAGCGCTGTGCAGATTGCTGTGAATGCTGGCTAGTTTTTAGAACTGACGTCACATGTGCACCGTCACGAAAGTATCACGAGAAAGGGGCGGGAGCAAGACGCCTACCTAGGCAAAAATAGAGAAAATAGGTACTGCGCTGACTGCAAGTCGCCTTGATGACTACAAAACGATGCATTGTAGGAAATGGTGTCCTGTCAGTTTTTCTAGTTCAGGAGATGCTGAAAAGAATTGACTGGAACTAATTGAAGGAAATCTGTATTTCTGCAAATAGTGAATCACTGATTAAAAAAAAGATTTTTTTTAATTCATGGTTGTAGTAATTTAAATTAACATCACTCAGATTACTTTACCATTAAAAAATATTTTACTTGAAACATTTCATCATTGTAGTTTTTCTACTGATATTCATTTTTGTTTTTTATGCTAAACATCAGGCAGACATTTGCATTTATGCAACAAAAGGAACACAATCGAATCACAAATCATCTGTAGTTATGTTGTATTGTTGCCTTTAAAAGTTCCCCTCCATTTCAATTGTATTTATTTTTCTGGGACAGAGCACATTAAATGATCCCTGCGGCTGTTTTTCATCTGTTGTCCCCGGACAGATGTATAAAGGGATGTGAAAACATCCCTCCAAAAAGAGTGTAAACTCGGACAAGACCAAAACATAACGGTGTGATTCGCCTGGGCATTTTGATGGCATTTTGTAAAGCCTGACCTTGGTCAGATGCGCTTAATGGATAATTTTACATTGGATCAGCCTGTGTTTTGCACAAATAGAGGACTTCTGCACCTTCTTAAGAGCCACCTCCCAAATTTTATCAGGCATCTCTTTTCCTAATTCTGCTTCCCAAAGCTCCTTGAATGGGTTTGGAGAGACGAGACGAAGCGAGTGAATGTGACAGCAAAAATATGCTATCATCCTTCACCTTTGGCGCCAGTCTGGGCTTGAGGAATATATCTAAGGGCAGTTTTTAACAAAACTGCGAATCTGGAAAAACGTGGAAAGGTGTTGCCTTGCTAAGCCAAATTTTTCAGATAATTGTTCAAAAGATGCAGAGGTTTTGTTGATATACAGATCATTAAATGATCTAATGCCCAAGGCAAGCCAAATGATGAATGCCTCATTAACAAGAGATGACTGGAAGAAATGGTTTGCAGAGATGGGTGCTAAAATAGAATAGATTGTGTTAAACGGCCTGCTCGAGTTAAAGAAGGAGTGTCTATTTTTAATTAACCCGGGTTGGTTAGGAGAGATTATTAAAGGCAGCGTAACTTCTAAACATAGGGCAAGGATTTTATGATCTAAAATGCTAAGTCTAATACGTTTTAGATGTGAATCTCATCCACTGCTGCACTACAAACACAAAACAGAGTTCCGTGTTTTTCAGAGTAAATGTTGATTTTTAGAGACAGAGATAA
The DNA here is from genome assembly GCA_036245035.1 of Adrianichthys oophorus. Lineage (NCBI taxonomy): Eukaryota > Metazoa > Chordata > Actinopteri > Beloniformes > Adrianichthyidae > Adrianichthys > Adrianichthys oophorus. The sequence continues at coordinate 428,154 of BSAI01000011.1, read as the reverse complement.
TCAACATTTCTAACGTTTATTTTGATTGTCTATTCATTTTGGTGAAAATGGATGGGCAATCAGCCAGTTGAGAAGGAGAAAACTGCATTCCTGTTTACATTATTTTAAAGAGTTGATTCTCATATCTTAATAAATTTATGACTACAATTTGCTTGTCTTCTCTTTAAAGACCCACTCCAATAAAAATGGTGTCTTTGCTGTTTTTAAGTGTTCTTGTAGTATTTTTTTGTAATGGAGGAAATATAAAAAATAATTTATGGTTAAATTGCATTTTTTAGTATTTCTATACTGAAAGCATGAAAGATCAGGGGCAGATGAAAGGGTGCCGTTTGAAAAAGTTCAGGTTTGTGACGCAGCACCTGCCATGGGTAGGCCAAAGTCTCCCTTCTCTACTCCACTCTACCAATAGATGCATTAACATCTTCATTTTCCTCATCTGAGCTGCATCTGGATCAGAACTGTACAGCTGCATCGCTCTGAAATTGCTTGTTTTAGCTGTTAACTATGTTAACTTTGGGTTCTAACTTGTAAACCACAGACATTTATTATCACAGGATGAAGCGGGGTGTGATGTCACCCGTAGAAAATGCCTTACCTCCAGGTCTTGCAAAATAAAGCCAATTTAGTCTCCATTTTTCCACATTACGAACGCCGCCCATTTGGAGCTCGACGAGCGTGATTGGTCCGTATCGTCTGAGTCACGTTTTTAGAGGAACTACTGTCACAAATCTTGAGAGAAGTTGTTGAAAGTCCACACCCCTTTCACTGAAAGTGATCCGGGAGAATCTGTCAATCAAATGTTTGTGGTAGGGCCATCAGGCACCACATGTTTCACTGAGGCATCTGATTGGTCAGTTTATAACTTGCCTAACTGGGATAAAGAAAATGTATCATGAAAGAAATATTAGGATTATCAGACGTTAAGAAAAATGTATCAAAGCAAGAATGATTATTCTGACAAACAGAATCAGTAACAACAGTTTATTTCTCTATAGAAGTCTATAGGATTTTGGCTTCTTGAATCCAGCAGTTACGTTGTATTTGGAACGTGAGGTGAAAGGGGTCAAACTGTCCAGTAATTTTACAGTCTATGGTGCAAACAAAAGGGTTGATGGGATATCAACGTAGGGTTACTTCAGTCCCGCCCTCAACCCAGTGGGGAATTTCTGATGAAGTACTGCTGTTCTGCACAAAATAAGTCTTAAAAACAACACAGGCTTTTTATTTTTGCCAAAAACGGCATAATCATAATTAAAAGACCACTGAGAACAATTTTACAATGGATCAAAATATAGTTGGAGTGGGACTTTATGGCCCAAAGCACAGTACAGTCACAGTCCTGTTCACCCATGCACACACACTGATTGCAGCTCCATTGTCTTACACCAATGCAATTCTCAACCACTAGGAGCAACCTGGGGCTCAGTGTCTTGCCTAATGTATAAATAGTCTGCAACTTTTTAATATGCCTCATTAAGCAAACACCTTCTCATTTTTCCCCCTGTGTGCTGAACATAAACACTAAGCTTTGTTCTGGTCTCATTATTTTGTCTGGGGTTGTTGTTGTTCACCTTTCAGCTTATCCGTTCAGTTCACTCATCACACACCCTGAGAATCAAACCTGGTTAACTGCATGTCGGCCTTGCACTTAACTAACGGAGTCATCCAGTTGCTATTAATTAGTCTGAGGCCTGTTCCCTTAATATGCGAGGTCATCTGTTGACCTTTGCTACTCGCCCATATGAAGAAGCACCAGCATTGTGCTGTGGTGTTAGTTTCTTTAGGTCTGAGTCGACTGAAAGTGTAAAATCTCTAAAAACAAACTACAGTATTTTTCTGACCCATCAGTTTTCAGGGGTTGAATGTTTATGGCATTAGGTCGGTGGAAAGCTTGTTGAGCGGTTGACTCAAATGTGTTTGAGCAGGGTTGCATTCGAATCTGTCCGTCTTCACAGCTATGGACCCATCCATCACCTTGTGGCAGTTTCTGCTCCACCTGCTGGAGGACCAGCGGCAGCACCACCTGATATGCTGGACTGGTGAAGATGGAGAGTTCAAGTTGCTGGACGCTGAGGAGGTAGCTCGGTTGTGGGGGCTCTGCAAGAACAAACACAACATGAATTACGACAAACTGAGCCGTGCACTCAGATACTACTACGACAAGGTACAGACTACGAGATATTCCCTCCCACCAGGAACTTGTAGGTTAACTACCCTGCTTGTGTGGAGATTGACAGCAGCGTTGTCTTCTTTCAGAACATCATCAAGAAGGTAAGCGGACAGAAGTTTGTCTACAAGTTTGTGAGTCAGCCAGATCCATCACAGCCAGATGGTCTACGATGCTCCGACGTCAGCCTGGGGAGGGACTCTGTTGACCCCAGCGGTCAGTTCAAAGGCCCAGGTAGTGGAGCACCGGCCTGTCCATCAAAGGGCCTACCTCAGGTATCTTTGATGTTCAGCTCCCTTCTGAAACCATCAGTAGTCAAGATGACATAAGACCAACGTGGTTGACTTTTTGGTTGTACAGCGTTCATCACCCTGCAGCTCTCAGAAGAGCTCCAGAAATGACTACATGAAGTCTGGCCTCTACTCCACCTTTACCATACAGTCACTACAAACCCAGCCCCAACCCCGACCTGTCAAACCAGAGCTCCTGATCCAACAAGACCCCGCCCTTAAGGGTGATTGCCCATCCATGGAAGTGAGTGACATCATGTTACCTTTCTGGGTAGAAAAAACTCAAAACTGGTTAGTGGTTAGTTGGCTGGGAGGCAGAAACGGATACTCTTTATTCACTCCAGTGTTCAACAGTCCACCTTCACCCAATGAACAAACTCATTTGTCTGGGTCAACCTTTTTACTTCTCTGAGCAGATGTAGAATTTGTTTAACTGCCTTCCCAAACTGCACCCAAATGGTGGCGTGACCTTTTGATTGACCTGTGATGGTCTAATGGGTCACTGGGTGCCTGCCAATAATCTAACTTAACTTTGGGCTCAATTTCAACCATGAATACAACATAGAATGTAAAAATGTACAAAAAAACCAGTACAGTTGCTGTGGGTTTAAAATCTAACTACAGAAAGGGAAAAAGGTTACGAATATGACATGTACATTTGGCTTTACTTTACAACATTTTGTGTTGGAGTGAAGGGAATGTGACATTGTTTTGTTGTAACCCTTCTAGTGTTCTTCTTGTGAACTGACCTGACCTCTATTGGTTGATTAAAAAAAACAAGCTGCATTCAGGATTATTGTTTGAATAACACTATCATTTTCTAAGGCCTTCAGTCAGACCCTCACAGTAAGCACTCTCAATTCTATCCTCTAGAGCCCCCCCCAGATCTGTAGCATGTCAGACTTGAAGCAGTCTCAGTCAGTTGCTGGTGCTGTTGACGCCGCTCTTCAGGTGATGGTCACGCAGGTTTCTCCGTGTCAGACTCCAGCTCCCAGCCCGCAGCTTCCCGCCTCCTCTCCCAGTCAATCACAGGTAAGCAAAATAGGATGGGTCAGGTGTCTGTTTTGGACCCGAAAGAACTAACTCACCTCATTGTCACCTGCTCCCCAGAACCCTCTAGGACCCCCTTTGAGTGACCCTCCTCAGATTTATCTTACCAGTGTGGGGGAGTCGTCTTCTCTAACTCCTCTTCTTCGTATTGGTGGGAGTGTGAGCCCAGTCCCCCCACCACATGCCCCAGGTGATCCCCAGGGGCCACAGCAGGATGACCACAGTGGAGTTTTCAGCACAGGAGTCCCGTTGCCTCCCCATCCAGCTCACCCCCACCCTGTTTTGCTTATCATCAACCCCCCTCCTCAACAGCAGGCGGCTGTGGCGACTCCCCCTTCTGTTGTCCCTCCCACCACACGCCCTCCACCTCCCCCCATTGTCATCAAGGAGGAGCACTTGCCATCAGAGCTCCTGGAAATGACGCTGGACAAAAAGCAGGTGGAGGAGGTGAGCTGAGTTTGACTAGTTCTGGTGGTTCTGGTTTTAGTCTTAAGATGAAAGAAGGGACTTTTTTCTGCCAATCAGAGCAGAGCCTGGGTGACCTCAGTGAACTTGCTGAAGCTCCTCCCAGAGTCTTGGGGAAATGATATTTTAGAGTAAAGCTACATTCATACCGGGCTCAGAAACGGGCATTTGAGGGTGTATTCACACTGGAAAATGATTTGTTCCGGACCGAGGCTGCTTGATTTGTTTTGGGTCGAGTCCTAAACCTTGCATTTGGTCTGTATTCAGACTCTACTGGAGATTTCTGTTCTGGACCCAAATCATGTGACTAAAGATCTCTTAAGTCACTGGCCAGCAGGTACAGGGCGGGTCAAAACATAAGGCGCCCTCTGCTGGACTGCTGGAGGTGCTGCACTTTGCAAATTCTTGCCAGGATTGTTTACTTATTCAAGCTTTTTATTTCGTGGACCAGTTTTGAACGTCTGTATGAAGGCCAGGTTCAACACTTTTTACTGTTACTCTGGTACGGCGGAGGCACGCAGCAAGGCCGTTACGAGGGACCCTATGGCTACAAGGTAACAGTGGGAAGTGTTTGTGACAAATAGATTGTCAGGAAAATGGTGTGAGATGTGTTTCATGCTGAAAGTTGTTTAAATGAGCCTGCATTTATCCAACCACATTTCAATGAGTTGCTGTTACTGCTCCACGTTTGTCCACTAATTACCGGCTATGGTGGCCGTTTTGATTCAGTTGTTCAGTCCAATTGGAAACAAACCGAGACCACTTCAAAAGATAGAGAGATAGAATCTGCTGTTCTTAATAAGAATAAATTAAATACCTCACTGATCAGGAGAAACCATGTGATTAGGCCAGATTTCCAATCACATGATTGAATTGGGACGTCCCTGTTTTACACCAAGCCCGGTGTGTGCGTAGCTTTAGATCACAGAACTTGTCTATTATATACGGGGCCTGCTGAAGTGTAGGATTAGTAGTTATTAAATAGAAACAGCGGAACTAAAGCTGCTGACTCCTCCCCCAGGTTCCTCAGCTGATTTGCAGCTCAGCAGAGTTAGAGACCCCCCCGGCCATCATAGAGAGCCCCCTTCCTCCCTGTGTGGAGCCCAACATCAGAGTTCACCAGGAGACGGGGAAAGTAGTGGCCCAGGATGACGCCACCAGCACGGTGGCAGGTAAGTTATTGATTCTTGTGGGTTACGTGATTTAAACTCGCCTGTCCAGTCAGATTTGCTCCAGCTCACTTTGATCTGCATAAAGCAGCAGTCCGTAAGCGTGCACATTTATGCATTCTGCTTCTTTATGTCTGGTAGACCCCCCTGACCCACTTGTGACCTCCTCTGTGCTGGAAGCCGTTCCTCCCAAACAGAAGAAACCACGGGGCCTGGAACTACCGTCCTCCCCCTACCTGCCACCTGGCCTCTCCCTGGATAAGGTGTGTGTCGACGCCATCTTCACCCTGTTAACCCTGCCTCTCTGTGACACAACTTCCTGTTTTGCTTGAAGGTAAATGCGGCCGTCAACAGCTTACTGGCCCCTGGATCAGCAACCAACACACTGACCCCAACGGTCATCACATCCCATGCTCTGGTAAAGATCCTGCCTCAGATTTCAGCCAATCAGAATAGAGGGGGTCTCGTGACAGTTTGTCCTGTTTGTTGCAGACCCCTGTGCTACTGACGCCCAACGCCCTCCCCTCCACCATCCACTTCTGGAGCACGCTTAGTCCCATCGCCCCCCGCTCACCTGCCAAGCTCTCCTTTCAGGTATTCCACTGAAAGCTGTAGGTCTTCAGAGTCCACTCCAGGTCAGCTGGATCCGCTGAGCTGCTGGTCCAAACATAAGGTTAACCCTACAGGGTAGACTGCTGCATACACGTCTTTCTTCACGTGAAGAGTTGAAGCCCCGTAGGTTGAGGCAAACCTTGTTTTCTCCATTGGATGCATCCCCTATGGGTGGGGTCGGGGTAAAGAGCTGGTTGTTTCTTGAGACAGATGCATCATCTCTTACAGGCACACTGGAGCTGTGCTGTTACTGCCAATCCCACCGTGTCATTTATTGAACCCCAGCAGAAAAACTGGACCGAGCTGTGGTTTCGGTTTTGTGTTTTAAGTGGACACACTGCTTATGCATGGGCTTCATGGGTGGAAAAATGAACCCTAGCTGATTTAAAGGGCTGAAAAAGCCCAGAAATGGCTCTAAAAGTGAAACCACCTTCTTTCCTCCGTGCTCATATGTTCAGCAACACCCACACAAAGCTGGTGTGGGGCACCACTGAGCCCTACAGGAATCTGCTCCACGATCAGCACGCTCTCACCTGAAACTCGCCTGTTTTGGTTTGATCAACGGCTGGCTCCAAGCCCCCACAGCTATAAGACTTGGTTCTCACAGGTTCTGGCTCTGCTCCTCCTGTTCTCCATCTGTTGTGCAGTCATTAAAGTCCCACTCCAACCACATTTTTTTCTTTCCTAAAATTGTTCCCAGTAGTCTTTTATTTATGCAGCTTTTAGACAAAATTAAAAAGCCTTTATAGTTTAAGAATTTTTATATATATATATATATATATAAATATATATACATACACCCCCGCTCCCTCCCCGTCACTGTTTGTGCACTCATGCTCAAGCTCATAGCTCCAAGCTAGCATTAGCAGTTCAAAAATAATAATAAAGCAATATTGGATCAATCCAGCCATTCAGTTTGGAGCCAGAGGTCAGCTCAGACAAGAAAAAAATGAATGCATGCAGGGGGGGCAGAGTAAGAAATACTCAAAAAACAGTTTAAATCATAAATTAGTTTATATAGGTCCTCTATTATGAGAAAAATGCTGCAAGAACGTTAAAAATACCAAAAAAAGACCACTTTCTTTGGAGGGGTTCTTTTAAAATATTCACTGAATCCGGTTCACTGAAAGAATCCTGTAGGTTGCTACCTGTGTAATCCAGTCATTTGTTTTATTCATGTTATTTTTATCTTTTTGTATTTTTTTTACTCTACATGAAAAGGACTCCTAAAAAAATATTCCTAAATATAATCAGTTTTCCCAAAAACACACACGTGCAGCAGTGAGATGACATTTTCTTTGTGTGATGTCAACCAAAGCATTCATCTGAAGCTGTGGAAAGCTTAATCTGACAAAAATTCATGTTCAATGATTTTTTTCAATCTTAAATATAGTTTCCTGAACTTAAAAGTTGTCACATTGATGTTACAGTTCACCTGTGTACTGTACTGCAGGGGTCCCCAAACGTTTTCCTTGTGAGGGCCACAAAGCTGTGTCTTCTCTGACGTGGAGCTGGGGTCAGTTTGTGGGCTAACAGAAAAAGTGTAGCAATTGCAGGGTGTGTCTAAACGCAAACATTTCTGATTTCCAGAAGGCCACACATAAGCAAATATGAATAACCCTCTCTGGGATCTTCACAGAAAAAAGTCAGGACATGAATACTTCACTGGCTCCCTGTTCATTGTGTTTTTAATGCTCTTCATGCTCTTGGATTAGCTTTAAACTCACCCTGAAGGAGTTAATCTGAAGTCTATATAAGGAAAGTTCCCGTCATTAATAATCCTATTAATAAAATAAACCACACTATTTATCAAATTAAAATAACCAAACAACTCTCTCTGGGATCTCTAGGGGAAATAAATCAGGAAAAATAATACTAGTGAATGTAAAAAATATAATTGATTGATAGTTTGTCCTAAGCTTCATTGACAAGGTCAATCAATAAATTGTATTGCGCAGTTGTGCTGTTTTAGGAGAACAACAAAACAAAAATAGCATAAATTGCTCGAGAAGAATCAGTGAGACTGCTACAGGTGAACTGTGATGTACAAAGACGTTCTTCCGTCTGTTTGATCGGGAATCTTGGGGGTTTGAGACAGGGATACAGACTCCAATGACTGGTCTGAATCCTGTGGCCAGATTGAAGAAAACAACAGTTTCTCTCTGATATTGTCCAGTGGCCGTAGTTTGGAGACCCCTGCTGTACTGCAATAGTTTGCTTTTGTGTAAAATTAGGAAAATCTGGCTTATTATATTAGTGTATAAAACCAACTAATAAAATCCTTTTTGGTAAGTGTGCGCCATCTTCAGGCCAATCATGACACTGAACTATGTTCCCACTGAGTCTGTTTTTAATGACAATTCCAACATTTTATAACCTCTTGGTTTTACCTTTTTTCCACTCCTCCAGTTTCCTTCTAATGGCAATAACCAGATCCATATCCCAGCTCTGAGTGTGGACGGCCTCTCCACCCCAGTGGTCCTGTCCCCTGGCCCCCAGAAGCCCTGAACTCGTCTCTGCTGTTTTTGTCCAGCAGAGCTTCGTCTGCAAGCCCCGTCCCTGTTAAAGGCTGTGGAGACTCCAGGATTTAATCTAAAAAGTAAATCCTGCACCAACTCAACTCCCATCATCACTGAGACTGCGGGCAGCTGACTTTACTCTTGGGAATGTGTTCCTCTTCTGACGGACGGATCAACCCATGAAGAGGCTGCAGTCGACACAACGAGGTGTTTGAGCCCACAAGAGGGATCTATCTGAAGTTCTTCTTGGGCGTTTTTGGCTCTTTTAGTGATAAGTTTGAGTTCTGTTTTTGAGTTCTTGCTTGGCTACTTTACAATTTCTCTTTAAGTCAAGTGTAAGAGCCTTTCAAGGGTTTTTGCTTTGTTTCTTTCTGCACAAATCAAGGCCACGCCTCTCTCCATCTGTGTACTTGCTCTTCTTGGACTGGGCTCTACAGCATCATACGGGGCTGACGAGAATGTTGGGAAGGTCCGATTCTTGAGGTTGGTTAAACTTTGATGGATTTAAGACTGGACGCCTCAGAGACCTGCAGGGTCACTGCAAGCTTCAGACATGTTCACAGCATCTGCTTACAGAGCTCCTACTGAAGCACTGTACATGATGGTGATGGACCCCTTCAGTTTGAGCCCAATGCAGACAGTCTGTTTGAGTTGAGAGGAAGATGATCAGAGCTGCAAAAAGAAAAAACAATCTGCTGCACTTTTTCATGCATTTCAATTGGGAAGCAAAGTGGTTTCACAAAAAATGAAGCTGTGGTGGCTTCTTCATTCATGTGTGTTCTATGTGGCAGCTGTCAAAGGAACTTGGTAACTTTTTTATGTCTTTGAAAAGAAGATTTCTCAAAGATCCCTTTTACATTATTTAAAGTCTGATACCTGAGCTCTTATGCTAAATATGGAAAACCTTGAAAATGGTTTGGGATTGCCATTTCTTGTTGGAGTAACAATCGTATTTCTTTGTCTTTCTGCTGCTCCCTGTTGGGGTCTCTGAGCAAGGCAAATCCTCCTCCTCCTCCACCAGATTTTCTCCTTTGCATCCTCCTCACTCACACTGGTTTCCTCTCTGGCTGCATCATGAACATCCTTTAGTCTTCATCTTCATCTCTGCTACCTCCAGCTCTGCCTTCTGTCTCTGCATCAGAGTCTCTAATCAACATCATGGCTGCTCTCACCACAGTCTTCTACACCTTCCCTTTCATTTTTGATGACACTCCTTTGGTCTCACATCACCTGAAAACTTTCTTCACCTGTTCCAGCCTGTTTGCACACACATCCTCACCTTCTTCCTACACTCTGTTGTTCTGGGGTGTTCACCTTCTTCATCTCTGCTATATAACCTGACCGTTCCTCACTTTTACACACAAATACTGTCCTGCTGAGCTTTTTTCTTTATTTTATTCATTGAATTATGAAAGAAATTATTTTAATATTAAAACCTAGATTCTATTTTTAAAAGGCCATCTAAAAATAAATGGTAAATGGATCAAAGTGAAGCAAATAATGAACAAAAAAAGTTTTGTTCACAAAACATAAATGAAGCCGATGGGAAGGGGTTCAGTCTTCATGGGTTTGGCTGTTGTGGATCTTTGTCTGCCCTTCTTGCCTGTACAGATCAGTGAAGCATCTCCTAACTTCTTATGAGCAGTTGGCAGCATGTAGCTGTTAAAGAGCAGAGGGTCTAGAATGGAGCCCAGAGAACTCCACGTGTAATCCACTTTTATGGGTCCACTGATGGGAGCGCTCCTCGTGTTTGTTTGTTTTTTGTGTTTGACTGGACTCTCCATGTTGACGTGGAATGAGTTTCATGTTGTTGGCTCCAGATAGATCTCTGTGATTCTCTGTTGCATCTAATCCGTGTTTTCTTTTTTTTTCCTTTTTTAGTTGACAGTAAGCTTTCAGACCTGTTTGAGGAATTCAAGTACATCTTTTGCTCCTCAGACATTAAGTCCTGCAGTCTTATTTCTGTTTTCTCTTTATTGCATTTTCTAATTCAAATGAACTTCAATAAGCCCCAGTTTGAGGCTTAGCTGTGTTCAAACTGTAGACTGTTGTCTCGCTGCCATGGTAATCTGAGCCGACTGTTGTTGTTGCTGCTGCTGTAAATTTGCTTTTTATGCTTCTGAAGGAGGTGGAACTCGTTAGTAACTCAGATGAACTAAATCATCTGACTTTAGCCACAGGTCTGAACTTATGCCAAGATTTCCCAGCTTCAGTAGTGCCGTGAACGCAGCGCTAAGCCATCTTGTGTGACTGTTCTCTGCAGCATGACTATCTATTTTTCTATCTATTATCAGAGATGCTCCTTTATGTTTGAAGAAGCCTTAAAGACAAAGCAGAAAGATGATGCTTTTTCAAAAAGTTTTTTGCGTCTCACAGTGTGAAGAAGACGAGCTGACCAAAGCAAGGTCCTCACCTTTCACCAGCACAGCCTGAAGAATGTGCCTCTTCAGACCAACGTGTTCATTGGATCATCCAGAAAGCAGCTTCATCCACTGACTTAGATGTTCCTTCGAACGTCAAGAAAACGAGCACAGGTGGTTCACTGAGACTGGACAAGCACCTCCCCTGTGAGTTTGTCACAAAAACCTCCTTTTGAGTTGGAACTGCAATCTGTTCTCCAGCACAGATCTTCGTCCACACCAGATCACGGGCCTGAGGGATTCCAAGCAGAACTCAGGGGAAGACCTTGTTTACAATCTTGATATTTTCTGCCGAGTCGTCATCTGAAAGCTGGTCTGAGCCGGTTTGGTCCAGTTGGAGAATCAGTTGGAAACTTGCCCTAAATCAAATCAAATGTGCTGTGCCGACAAAGAAATGTGCTAATTTTGGTGCAAAGTTTTTTGCCTTTACTGATGCTAAACTTCTTTCTTTCTTCTTCAGTTTGTCTTCAGACTTTGCACAGTCTTCAATTCTGCTGACAATGTTTTAGTGTGAATGACTTAACCCAGTTAAGATTGTCACAGTGGTTACGGAGTTTTAAAGCTATCAGAGTGAAACCTGCTATTCTGTAACTGTCTGTGTCATCATTGATCTGGTTACACAGAGAACGGGGCACGGTAAAAAAAAACTAAACCAGACTTGAAACTGTTGCCATTTTTAAAGGCTGTAAGTTTGCAGATGGGACCTCTGAGGGGGGGCTGTTCTAATGTATTATTTTTGCAGAAACCCCTACTTTGGAGCAGATACCATGATGCTTTGCAACAAGAGGAAGTCAAGTAAGGAGCTCTTGTGTTTCAGGATCTATTTGTACTCTTCATGTAACTTAATCAAGTCCGTACATGTAAAAAGCCTAACCAATGTCGCTGTCCTGGAGCCTGCATGGCCCCACCCTTCCTCTGCTGTGGTAGCCTGAGGATTTGATTAATTGAAGGGGCGGGGCATGCTTTTATTTTTTTCTGGGACAGAGCTCATCATGAGTGACATGTTTACTGGAAATGTAAAAAACTATTTTTGTGGACGCACGCCGTCTCCTGCAGATGGTAGATGGTTTTTTTATGGTGTCTCACAGCGAGGCAAATAAAACAGATATGCTCTCCCCCTGTTTCTTTGTCAGTTTTCTAGATTTCATTGATTTCTTTAATGTGAAATTACAAAAACTTAAAAACACATTTTCTCCTAAGTTCCTTGCCTATGTCAGTCATGTTCTGAATTTAGATTTCAAAAGTTTCTACACTGTGTTCCAAATTATAATGAAAACTGTATTAAAGTGTGAACAAAATTGAAATCTTTTTTTCAATTAAACTCATGGTCTATATTGTGTCTCGGAGCTCTTTGG
>BSAI01000011.1:352113-406107 GCA_036245035.1 Adrianichthys oophorus | reverse complement strand
GTTCCATGACCGGGGTTTAGGCCGCCGAGGCACTCGCCCTCGACTGCTACCCAAACCACATTGCACCAGCCCCTTCACAGCTCTCCTGCAGGTGGTGGGCCCACTGGGGAGTGATCCCACGTGGATCCTTCGGATTTTACCCGACCGGGGCCCGTGGGAGGAGCCCGGCCACCAGGCGGTCTCCTGCAAGCCCCAACCCCAGGCCTGGCTCCAGGGTGTGGCCCCGGTAACGCCAATCCGGGCAACGTAACTAGATTTATGTTGTTTCTTCTCATGAAGGAGTTTGTGAACCGCTCTTTGTCTGGCTTGTCACCCAGGACCTGTCCACCATGGGAGACCCTACCAGGAGCCGAAGCACCAGACAGCATAGCTCCTGGGATCACTCGAGCACTCAAACCCCTCCACCACGTTAAGGTGGCGGTTCATGGAGGGGGTCCCTGGCTTCAGTTATCAACAGTAAAAGTACACTGGGACTGAAAGGGTTAATCCTGGGTTGGGAGGGTTGGAGCTTTGCTGCAGAGCCAATAGGAGGACTTTTTCTGAATTCCAGCACTCCTCCACATTAGCATACTGAAACACTCGTTAACTAGCTAACATGTCGTTTTTCACTAGTTAGCTAGTGACTCTTACAAGGATGAACTAGTTAACTAGTGAGAAGAAATTGTGCCAACTAGTTAACTAGTGGGGTTTTTGTAGTGCACTAGTTAACTAGTGCCATTTTTCTGTACCACTAGTTAACTAGTACGACTTAAATATTCCTCAATGGTCAACTAGTTAACATTTTGCATGTCACTAGTGAACTAGTACAATATTTTGGTGACACTAGCTCACTAGTTAACTAACTAGTGAGCTTTACAGGAAGTTTACACACACAAACATTGCGCAATGTGGGTGCAGAGACACACACTGCCTCGGAGAACTCAGGCAGGAGCATGCATCTGGTAGGAGTTCCACAACGCGCTGAAATCACCGTTTTGCAGAAGAGATCCAAGTCCAAGGTGAAGAAATCCCTGAGGTCTTATTGGCCAGGGATCTGGCGTTATTTCTAAACATGGCTTTTTCAGTCCTCTGGACTCTGAATCCCCTCACCAATACTAGAAGGTGATCACTGCTCTGTGAGCTCATAAATGCTCATGAACAGGAACCATGGGTGTTTCATGAATCTGGATCAGCTGATTCACTTTAAAGGGATTAAAGATGTCTGAGGGTGAGATGCATATGCTCTGCCATGTGGAGAGGAGGGAGAGGTCAAGGGTGGGATTTTTGGATGGTTGTTTGACCGTTCTGACCTTTTTTCTGTCAGCTTGATCATTTTTGTGCAAGAACTGCAGTCGAAGCTTTGGTGAGCTGCAGCTTGACTGACAGTAACATGGATGTGTGTTGAGAAGAAATAAATAACTTTAAAGAAGTTGGTGTCTGTAGATATCTCTGTCCAGCCTATAGCATAACAGTTGTGAAAACTTCCCTGAGTACACCTGATGACATCAGACCCTGGATGAGGTTGGATCTGCTTGGTCTTTGGATGGGAAACAGTAGAAGCTTCAATTACTTATTAAAAAGAAAACCCGACAACATGTCAATGTTTGATTGATAAAACATCAATCCATTTTCTGTTTGACTGGGCTGGCAGGTATTATCCTAAGAGATCCTTGACTGTATTTTATTTTCATGACTAGCTCTTTATCAAACTGTAAATCATAGGTTAAGCATTTCATGGCTGAATATGCAGTGCGAAAACCTGAAATGCTGAAGTAAAAACTAAAACATGACAAACAACTGCTCATCTTCCCGTTAAAGTGATCGTCAACATTCCTGCAAGAACTGACTCACACTGAAGGTTTCATGGATCTTCATCTCATCTTTCACTCCTCACTTATCTTCTTCTGTATCTCAGTGTTGAGTTAGTTTGTGTGTGTGCGTCCCTGTTTTTGTTTGTGTAAAGTGTATACAAAAAAAACAAACTTTCTGCATGACAACAGGGGGAGACGACAGAGAAAGAAGCTTTTGAAATATGAACACTGAAAGGATTTAAAGGGGCCTGCCAACTTCAGAGTGAAAACCCTTCAACCGGTTCTGAACGGCTTTGGTTTGCCCTGAAATGATCGATTACTTTAGAAGAACAAACTCCTCATTCTTTAGCAGAGTAACGTCTGACTTAGTGCTGTCATCTGCGCTTTGATAAAAACACACGCACACTGACTATGAGTTCATCAAGAGCATTACGTCATAACCCCCCCCCCCCCCCCCTCCACTCAGCATCCCGGCTCCTAGCTGTGATGTCACTTTCCCTCTTCGAAGGCTGATTGGCTGACCCAGAGTCAGCTGCTGCAGACCTGCCGAAGGAGGGGGAGGGGTGCTGAAAAAAGCCACAGCAGCGGGACTCCGCACGCGTCCAGAACCGGAGAACCAGCAGAACCTGGAGCATCCTTCCCCGGTACAAAGAGAGAGAGGGAGAGAGACTGCCGTGGTGAGTTGCAGCATTGATGATGATGTTGATGGAGAGGATGTTTGGGGGTGGGGGGTTCTCTCACGGAACGGTCAGTGTTTTCGCGATGGGAGTTGCTGCGCGCTCAGGTCCTCCGACCCCCCCCGAACCTCCTCCTCCTCCTCCTCCTCCAGTGAAAAGGGAGAGTTGTCTTCTTCTTCTTGTTGTGTAAAATCTCCTGTGAGGAAAAGTAGGTCAGAGTTTGCTCTGGTTTCCACGGTAACCATGGAGCTGCACCTCTTTAGGAGAGTGCGCATACACCCGCTTAGCTGCAGCAGAACTAACCCTGCAGAACTCTGCAGCTCATGGGAAGAATCGCCTGGCTGGACCAGAAGGTCACAACTGAACATGTTGAGGACTCTGTGATCAGACTGAGCTCCACTCAAACTCTTGTGTCTCTGATGTCCTTACATCTTTAGACTCCAGGAGAACTCTGGTCCTGCTGGATCTTCTCTTGGTTTCGTTTGTACTTTCTTTTACTCTGCAGCTTGGTCTCCTCAGAAAGTCAGACTCCACAGACTTGGTTGTTTTACCGACTTCTTCCAGATTTGGATTCTGTTCATGAAGGTTTCAGTTTCTTCACTCTTCCTTGCCTGTAGTGACATTCCATAGCTTCATGTCCTTCTGGGATGTTTCTGGCTCCTGAGGACTCTTGGTCACCATCTAAACCACAAACTCAGAGGAAGATCAAATACTCGTTCTACTTTTGAATACTAGGAAACAGTGTTTTCATGGAATCCATTTCTCGAACGAGCCAGACTCTTGGACCAAAGATTTTGGACATTGCCACAATTTTGAATTGGTTTGTTAGATCTTCTCTTGAACAGCTCTGAGATAAAGTCAGAAGTAGTCTCCAGCAGATGCTTCACACAGAGACACATGCAGACTTTGCTGCTCTCCTCTAATCACAGCTGAGCACAGGACAGTTAAGAAGATGCTTCAATATTTGATATTCCTCATCAATATTCCATGAGCTGAGCTGGAGGAGGAAGAGCAGGAGGAGCAGCGAATTCCCACATGCTGTTTTATATACAGTCAATCAGAGAGCAGCTAATAGGTCAAACCCTTCCCTTTGTTCCACACATCACTTCCTGGCTGGTTGCCATGGGGATGAGGTGTTTCTCTCTCTCTAACACTCATCTTTGCCATGCAGTCAGGCAGAAAAGGGAAATCTTGCTGCATCCGTTGTGATATTTTCCTCCTTCAATCTTTCCTGAGATTTTCCTGCGGATAAGCACTCTCCTCACAGCGTGATGGCTGCTGCCCTGCTTGTCTTCCTGATGACATCATGGGTGTTCTCTGTGGTTGGCGTGTCTCTGGAAGGTAAAGGCTGACAGTCAAAGGTTTCCCTGCTTTGTTGTCCCCGCTGATGTGACATGTTTGTGTGGTCAGCCGGCAGGCAGCTGTGTCCTCTGCAGTGTGTGTGTGAGACGAGACCCTGGTTCACACCACAGTCCGTGTATCACCATGCCAAAACGGTTGATTGCAATGAGCTGCACCTGCACAAGGTGCCCGCCAACCTGTCCGCCGACACCCAGGTGAGCATAACTCACTGTGAAGTCATGTAGCAGGGAGATCATGGAAAGTAACGTAACGTAAGTAATGTTCTGCTTTCAGGTTCTACTTCTGCAAAGCAATAACATCTCCTCCATCACATCTGAACTGCAGAGTCTGACCAATCTGACTGAACTGGACCTGTCCCAAAACCATTTTACACAGGTGACAATCAAACATCATTCCCTTTCTCAGAGAACGTGTTGTTGAAGGTTTGTCTCACTCTTCAGGTGAGCTCGATGGGGCTTTTCTCTCTGGGCCACCTGGTGACTCTGTACCTGGAGGAGAACCAGATTGAGGAGCTGGAGGACTTTGGTCTAAGAAATCTGTCCAGTCTGGAAGAGCTCTACATCAACCACAACCGCATCTCTTCAGTTGGACCCAAGGCCTTCTCCGGCCTCACAAACCTGCTGCGGTATGGGGGACACTGAAACGCCATCAAACTCAGCAGATCTTCTACTTCTACACTAAAACTGCGGAATGCTGGTTCTTCCTGTGGTTCTTTAGGCTCCATCTTAACTCCAACCGGCTGATGGCCATCGACAGCCGCTGGTTCGAGGCCCTGCCATCCCTGGAGATCTTGATGATTGGTGAGAACCCCATCCTTGGTCTAGAAGAGAAGAACTTCCTGCCCCTCTCCCACCTCCACAGCCTGGTCTTAGCTGGAATGGGTCTGGTTTCGGTCCCATCAGCTGCATTTAAGGGCCTTGACTACCTTGAGAGCCTCTCCTTCTACGACAACCGCCTCAGGTGCGTCTGTGTCTGAGGTTCAGCCCCTCACACAAAGGTGACAGCCGATATCTTGACCATTGCAAACTCTTCTTTTGTGAATGACTTCTTGTTCTCTCTGTAGGTCAATTCCTCGGGATGCTCTGAGCATGCTTCCAAACCTCAAGTTCTTGGATCTGAACAAGAACCCCATTAGTCGAATCCAACAGGGAGACTTCCAGAACCTTCAGCACCTGGAAGAGCTCAGGTTGGTGTGAAATATAGATCTGAAATCCAGTTTAGAGTTAGCATCCTCCTTTCAGCAACATGACATATGATCATGAGTGTTCTCCTGGTCCTGGTCCTGGTCCAACTTCTCCATCGCCAGCCTCACATTGTCAGTAACAATGTGGACCCCTAATGTAGTAGGTGGCAGTGTGCCCTCTTTTCACCCACAATAAATGAAAGAGAAAAACACGAGTGTGTTTAAAGACCCACTTCAATGAAAATGGTGTTGGTGGTGTTTTTAACATGTTCTTGTTGCGTGTTTTCATGATGGAGGACACATGTCAAGAAAATTAAGATTAAAATGATGTTTTGGAGTATTTCTTCATTCAAATTCTAGAATTGATGGCTCAGGAGCAGATTAAAAATATTTTTAAAAACTCTCGGTTGTGACACAGCAACTGAAATGATGAGCCACAAGCTCCCTGCTACGCTTTATTCTGATGCATCCACTTCTAAACGATTAGATCCATGATGTCTTTGTTTTCCTCGTTTGAGCTGGAATCTGGATCAAAACTGGACGGATGGATAGTTCCAATGTTGCAAGCCATTGTTGTTACACTATAATGTTAGCTTGGGGTTGTGGGGGGCTGTAAGCTAGCTGGAGAGAGTGTAAACAAATGGTTGATGGGATATCAGTGGAAGCTTACTTCCATGTCAACAGCCTTGCCTGTCCAGTCTTTAGGGGTCAGAAGGTTAAAGGTGTGCGTCATGTTAGACCAGAAGTGCCCACATTGTTTTCCATGTAAGCTTCTTCTTAAATGACAAGTTCCAAAAAATCTACCCAACCTGCCCAACTGCTCATTAATGCAAAATTTCTAGTCAGCCAATCACATGGCAGCAACTCAATGCATTTAGACACGTAGTCATGTTGCAGTTCAAACTGAGCATCAGAATGGTGAAGAACGGTGATTAAAGTGACTTTGAATGTGTCATGGTTGTTGGTGTCAGACGGGCTGGTCTGAGGATTTCACAAACTGATGATCTACTGGGATTTTCACCCACAACCATCTCTAGGGTTTACAGAAAAAGATAAGATATCCAGTGAGCAGCAGTTCTGTGGGCAGAAATGCCCTGTTGATGTCAGAGGTCAGAGGAGAATGACCAGACTGGTTCCAGCTGATGGAAAGTAACTCAGATAACCACTAGTTACAACCGAGGTCTGCAGAAGAACTTCTCTGATCCACACAACACGTCCAACCTTGATGCAGATGGACTACAGCAGCAGAAGAACACACTACTACCACTCCTGTCAGTGAAGAACAGGAAAGTGAGGCTACAATTCACGCAGGATCACCAGAACTGGACAATAGATGTTGTCCGGTCCGATGAGTCTCCATTTCTACTGTAGGGTCAGAATTCAGCATCAACAACATGGAAACGTGGATCCATCCTGTCTTGTATCAACGGTTCAGGCTGGCAGTGGTGGTGTAATGATGTGGGAGATAATTTCTTGGCAAACTTTGGGCGTCTTAGTAATTGATCATGGTTACAATGCCAAAGCTAATATAGAGTCTTGTTGCTGACCATGTCCATACCTTTATGACCACAGTGTACCATCCTCTGATGATACTTCCAGCAGGATAAAGATCCATGTCATGAAGCTGGAATCATCTCAGACTGGTTTCTTGAACATGACCATGAGTTCACTGGACTCTAATGACCTCCACAGCCACACATGTGGTGGAACGCTTTTGAAGGCAAAAGGGGTCCAACCCGGTACTAGTAAGTTGTACCTAATAAAGTGGCTGAGTGGGTGCATACAGAAACAATAAAATCTTACATTATAGAACTGTTCATATTTATGTACCTAAATATACAGAATTATGAAAATGATATTTTAAAGTGAAACAGACAATCATACATTTAGATGAATGCGTGAGATTACAATTTGATAAAAAGTTCCTCTGCCATTTCTCCTTCAGCAGCTTGTTGAATTAGACCTGTGTGTTTGTAGTTGTCAAGTCAATAGCGCTGCAGTCTGAATCCAGAAAATGCTCCTTGTGCGTTCTGGTTAAGGTTCTTTACGAGTGGACTGACATTGGGCCGGTCAAGAAAAGTAAGGCGCATTAGGAGTCCCACCCACGATTAGGAGTCTGACGCTGAAGGCTCATACTTTTCTGGATTGTAGATAAATTCCATGTCTGCTGGTTAGAGTGTAGCTCTCAGTGCAGTTGAAGATGCTTGATTGGCTGTTCTCTCTGTCAATCAAGTGATGTATTTCATGGTAAGGATGATGATTGACTGACAGGAGTTTTTTTTTTCAAAACTATGCTTTATTATTGTTTATTTATTTTTGATGGCCTGGTATACAAATACAAATAAAATCAAAGAAAGGCTTTATTTAACTGTTTCTAGATTATATCTCACACAGTAGACATGCTCCTAAGATGAAAATGTCAGACCCCTCCATGATTCCAAGCTGGAGAACCTGTAAAATCTCAGGGTGTTCAAATAGTTATGAGCTTTCTGCTGCATCCCTGATTCTTTTTGGAATGTTTGAATGTTTGGCTTTAGTGCTGCTCTCTAGTGAGCCTTCAACATACTATTTAAATAGTTCAAATAAAACCTTTTAATTTTCTAAGCAGTTGCAGAAAAGTTTAGTTTTTAAGCAACAGAACCAAAAGCTTGGTCAACAGCAGATTCTGGTGTTTGGTGGGTGATGGTCCATCCTCTTTCTTGAACCTCTGACAGGTTTGTCTCACTGTGGTTGTTACTGTTTTTGTCATTTTTGGCCTCAGTCTGAATAACTTGGAGGAGCTGGTGATGGTGGAGCAGACAGCTTTCCAGAACCTTCCAGAAATGGGCAAACTGGAGCTCTGCAACAACCCCAGGCTGTCCTACATCGACCCCCGGGCCTTCAGGTGATCGTGGTTATTTCTCTCTGTGCTCTTTGAGACTCGTGCGTAAGGTCACCTTCAAGTTTGAGCTCCAAAGAAACAACTTTAACCTTTTTCACACCTAAGAAAAAGTGCTGCTTCAAATAACTGACCAGCTCCAAAGTCCTGCTCCACTTCCTGTTCTCACTGCTGTTTCCTCTCCCCTCCCTCCTCATTTCTTTCTTCCTCAGCAACCTGTCCTCCCTGAGGACTCTTCTCCTCCACAACAACCAGCTGAGCCTCCTCTCTGGTGACCTCCTCTCGTCCCTTCCATCCCTGGAGGAGGTGTCTCTTCATTCCAACCCCCTGCGCTGTGACTGCTTGACCTCTTGGGGACCTCACTTTGGCAACCAGTCACACCTGAAGCTGTTGGAGTCCTCCATCACACTTTGCTCCACCCCTTCACACCTGATTGGCCAGGAGCTACAGGAGGTGGTGGCCTTTGGATGGGGTGGAGGTGGAGCCAACACTTGCCTGCCTCACATCTCTCCTCAAGCCTTCCCAACAACCTTGAACATCAGTGCAAGACAGCCAATCACACTGGAGTGCTGGGCAGACGCTGACCCCGCCCCTCAGTTCTACTGGATTACACCAAATGGAGACAAGGTGTGTGGGGGGGGGTCATCCACCAAGCTGGAAAAGTAACTGTGACATAAATGGAAGAAAATCAAACACCTGATGAGGTTTAACATCAAAGAGTGGAGAAAAAAAGAAACGTCCGTCTGCAGCATCTGTGGTTTCATCAGAGATAATGAGAAGAAGATAAATCACTTTGATGAGGTCATAGTGTAGCTGCCGATATCACTCAGCTTTACTGGGTTCTAAAAAGAAGTTTCTCACATTTTTACCTGCAAACCTAAAATCTGTCCAGAGATAATGGAAGAATTCCCGGAGGACCTGAAGCTTTTTCTAGTTATTACAAATGAAAACTTCACTAACATGACAGTGTTTGTTTAAGCAAAGTTCTTCTACCTCCCAGGTGAGTTCTGAGGGTGTGGCTGCACCAATCATTTCAGAAGAAGGGCGTGGCCTACACAGTGTGAAGATGAAGCACCGCCTGTCTGAGCCTGGAGCTTTGGTGATCGAACACGCCGAGCCTGCAGATGCTGGTCGGTTTGAGCCTCCTCTTCACACTATTCCTGGTTTTGATTTTGTTTTGCTTCTGACTTGTCCATAAACGTCTTCTCACACCCTCCAGGTGTCTACACCTGTGTGGCCTGGAACTTAGAAGGGGCAGACACAAAGAGCATCTCTGTCTTTGTGGATTTCAAAGGGTCTGGAGGGGGGAAAGGGTGGAGTGATGACCCCGGCAAAGAGCATCCTTGGATAGTGAACTCCTCCAGCACTGGACACTCTTTAGTGGTTTTGACAAAGGTACCTGCAGCGTGTTTTGGGAGGGGTTCTAGTTTGAGGCTTTAAGCTTAATCTTCTCAGCATTTCTATGGAAGAACTGGAGATATTTAAAAAGACGTTAGCATGTTAGAAGCTGTCAAGCAACTAATATTTCCTCTCTCAAGAACTCAGTGTTATGGGAAGTTGAATTTCATTTAGTAATACATTTTCTTTATTTTTTTGGAGCCAAAGATCTCGGAGAACACCACAGACTCAAGTGACAATTCAATAAGTAATCAATCACAGGGTTTTGTCCAGCTGCTGTGACACCCTCCCTGCCCCCCGTTAGCACACTGACCCCAGTGTGATTTTCTATTTGCTTCTCTTGGAAACAGAGCGCCCCTGCATCTGCATTACTAAGCCTCGTTGTTGTTTCCCGCTCAGGTGGTTCATGCCCAGTCTGTGGTGCTGGGGTGGAAGCTGTCTCCCAGGAAAGATGCCTCATTTGTGGGTCAACTCCACCAGGGCACCTCCCTCTCCTGGTGGACTAGTGCCACCGTTCACATCGACAACCCTCAGATAAGCTACACTGCAGAGGTGGGTGTACCACCACAGACCCGCTCGGCGTCTTCATCTTTGTCTGTCATGTTTACGGTTTTCCCGTTTCCTCCCCTCTGGTTTACTGCGTACAGCAGTACTCTTTTACCATGTCTGTGGTGTAGCGGTTGGCACTCTCACCTCAGCAAGCAGGCCCTGGTTTGATTCCCGGCTGGGACCTTTCTGTGTGAACTTTACGTGCCCCCCCCCTGTTCGCTTTGACTTCCTCTCACAGACCAGAATCATGCTTCATAGGTTAATTGGTGTCTCTAAATTGTCCCTGGGTGTGAGTGTGTGGCTCTGCAACAGACTAGTGACCTGTTCAGGGTTACCCGGCCTTCATCCAACAGTGAATAGGACAGGCTCCAGCAGCCTTGTGATGGATGGATGCGTCTGTTTACCTGTCTGTCTACATGTGCATTGATGCCCTGGGACATCTCGGCGTCTGTCTTGACCCATTTGTTCTTATTCACACCCGTCTTGCTGTGTTGTTGTATACATGTGTGCCCCCCTCCCCCAGCCATCCCCACCCAGACAGACCTGCTTGTTTTTTGGTCTAACATTCTCTCGTTTTGATTCAGGTTCCGGCTGACGTTCAGGAGTACAATCTGACACATCTCCTTCCAGCAACGGAGTACCACGTCTGTCTCACAGTATCCTCCTCCCCCATTACAAATCCAAGCTCCTCCCCCACTCCCATCTCTCCCTCTTTGCCTCCACTCCCTCCTGGTCCCTCCTACACCTCCTGCCTAAATATAACTACCAAAGAAGCGGGTTTCTCGGTGGAGCTGGTGGCATCACGGCGTAGCAGCGTGGCACTGGCGGCTGTCATGGGCTCAATGTTTGCCTTGTCCATCATGGCGCTGCTGGTGGTGTACATGGGCCGGCGGGTGCAGCAGCACAAGACTTGCGGCCACTCACTGAAAACATACATGCAGCATGCCACCTCCATCCCCCTGAATGAGCTGTACCCGCCGCTGATCACGCTGTGGGAGAGCGAAGCTGAGAAGGAGAAAGAAGACAAGGAGGAGGAGGCCCGGCAGAGGGGGGAGTGTGGCGAGGAAGAGATGGGGGGGACTCAGATCAACACCACCAAGACATACATGTGGTAGCTGGTTTCAAAATAAACAAGTTGGACAACAGGTACCAGCAAAAATGGAGCAGGTGGCGTGGAGGAGTTAGGATTGACCCCCCAGGACATCTGACTTCAGTCAGAAGAGGCGTTCCATGAGCTAAATGGGTGGGGGGGGGTTACACTTTTCTGAATGTCTGAGACCTGTGTGGATGAATGTCCCACAGACAACAGCACCGACCTGTACTGTTCCTCTGAGTTTTCCCAGGGAACACGAACGCAGCACAAGCAGCCACTGTAAACACCTGAGGTTAAAGGTCTCGTACTGCACCGTATCCACCCCCCCTCTTCACCACTCACCAAATCTAGAACTTCATCTCATTTCAAATCACGACAGCTTCATGATGGAGCACAGGCCTCTGTACTGTACCTTCAGCAGAGAACACTTCTCCTGGTGTCCATCAGAGTTCACGTATGAAAGCGCTGGCGTCTGTGCTTCTGCCACACTGCTGACACCAGTTCAGGAACTGCCTCGGAAATCTCATCAGGTCCGTTTATAGTTTTCATGTGAGGTTTCGTTTAGTGCGGAGCGCTCCCCGAAGGGCAGAAAGCTTCAGACCTCAAATGAATAAGGTTTAGATCAAGTTACATGTTCAAAAATGACCAATGGTTCAGAGCAGACAAAGGAAGACCTGGTGATACTCTGCTGATAAAGACAACCCAGAGAAACACAGGATTCAGTCTAAAAACATTTAAAACGAACACTTTAACAGTAAGACGTCTGGATCCTCGCAGTCCCCACAGACCACGGAGTTGATCGTCACAAACATGCACTTCTGTACTTCAACATCTCCATCAGGCAAACGTCACAAGTCCAGAATAGACTGAAAAGTTCTGCTGGAAACAGATCCAAAGACTGGAAAGTTTGACAGCTTTATTTCTATTTGGTTTTGGTGATTAAAAAAGAAACTCAAAGTGCTGTAACACTTGGTGACTGAATAGAAATGGTTTGGTTTTTCTCGTCGTGAAAGAGCAGCCATCACCCCAAGCTTCCTTCAGTTTGGCTGAAATGCCGTCTTTACACTGGTACAGCTCATGAAACCCCGGTGACTCCCGTGTATCAGCTGTCTGACTCAATACGTGACCTTTAACTTTGGAAACACCATGACACATGAATGCACCTGTGATTTCTGCTTCACGCTGCTTCCTGTCTCCGTACACCTTTGCACTCACCTGTAGGACTGCTGACACAGCACTTTAAGAACCTGCAGACTGTTAAACCTTTTCGCACAAGTTCTCCAACATTGACATAACCTCAGGCTGCTGGTCTGTGCTGGATTTGGTAGTTTGTCTTTCTCCTTTAAATCGTTTGCTTCACTTCTTCAGTTTTTGGAGCAGAACAGAACCCTGTGGCAGAATAAAAGACCGGTTCTCCACATCACCTGGACATGGATCAGAAACTAGAATGTTTGACCCTGCAACGAGTTCATACAATTCCAGACACCAGCAGACAAGGTTTGTTGCTGGGTCCAGATGGAGGTCCGGGGGTGCGCCCTCCTGTACCAGGACAGCACAGAGGACTCCCATTTCCATCACAGAAGGGATCACTCAGGAAAGATCGTTGGATCCATGAAACTCCAGATCTAAACAGCAGTTTCTGCAAAAGATCCTGATGAACTTCACCCACAGCTGCTGCAAACCTGGAGTTCAGTACCAGCGCCCTCTGCTGGCATCTCAAAACAACTGACATGTCTGCTTTCGGCTTTTGTTGTTCAGCACTGTAATCTGTCAGAATATAATCTTTATAAATCTCTACAATCCTTTGTTGTCATGCTGAGCTGTGATTGGTTGGGATCTGCAGTGATGTCAGCTTGGAGAAAAATCATTTACCACTGTTCCTGTTGAAGACACAGGGTGAAGTGTGTGAACGTGCTGGGGGGGCTCATGTTAAACTGTGCCGACCTCCCCCAGTAAGACTCAGATTATGTATGTGAGTGGGAGAGCACACTTTAAGTGCAGAGTTCTTCATTGTCAAACAGCAGAAACATTACAGAGGCGTGCACTGCAGCAGCGGTTTAAATAAAATCACACCCCCAACACACGCAAACACACATTAAAATTAGAAATAAAACTGAAATTTGCTGTTGCCGGGTAGAAAACCTGCTTCATCTTTAGCTGAAGATTATAAAGACAGCAATCTGGATGGTGCGTTTGCTGCTTACAGGTAAGGCTTGTGCTTTAAAGTCCTTTTTCCAGTAATAAAGTGTTTCTGCGGGACTGAAACGTGAACACAGTAACAGCACTGAGGCGCTGGAGTCCACAAACAGGACACGTGTGGACCCCAGTCCCTACAAGCAACGACCCAAACGTTTGTGTGAACAGGTTTAAGAAGTAGCCGCTCAAAAATGTCAGAAACAGAACATAACAGAAAGCAAAAACTGCCATCTTCTGGCATAAAAGTTGCTTTAAAACATAAAACCAAGCTGAGTCCAGCGAGCCGGCCCGAGTCCGATTAAGGCGCTGAACGGGTCGCTGTAAAGACGGAATCCTACATTCATACTCTCAAGGGGGAAGTGTGCAAAAGTCTAAAAGTACAGTCTGTTTCCTGAAGCGGGCGGAGGTCTGCTCTGGCTTTGGTTGGTGCTTCTAACCCGCTTTGGCCCAAAAGGCAGAAACACCCCACCCCCACCCAAGGGTCCAACAGATAATGCTTTGTGGGGGAATGTAAGGATGCTGGTGCT
Organism: Adrianichthys oophorus; assembly: GCA_036245035.1. Taxonomy (NCBI): domain Eukaryota; kingdom Metazoa; phylum Chordata; class Actinopteri; order Beloniformes; family Adrianichthyidae; genus Adrianichthys; species Adrianichthys oophorus. Next base: position 392,454 of record BSAI01000011.1, on the reverse strand, counting down.
GGGGGGCAAAACCCACAGTACGAAGACCGACAGGGACGTAGAGGAGCGGCAGCTTGTTGCTCGGTGGTGGGGGGCTTATCTCTTTCCAGACTTCATGTAGGACGGAATGGCCCCCCGCGCCGTCAGGCCCTCGAAGCGCTTATAGGTGTAGTTGATGAAGACCCAGTCCTTGTTCTTCAGGTCAGCCTCGCTGTGATTGGTCACCTGAGTGGCTGCAACACACAGCAGAAGCTGAACCACAGTTCTACAGACGACACCATCAGAACCACGCCACCGTTCACTCCCCCGGAGGGGAGGGGGGCATACCTGTGGGGGTGAGGATGTCAGAGTCTGGGAACTCATCAAAGTTGGAGGTGTCATCGATGCTTTTGATGTTGATGGGAATGGCTGCAGGTCTTTCTCTGAAAACAGAGTGGAACCTCAGAGGAGAACCACATGAAAGGACAACCCCCCAAACTCAACCGTGTTGGGTGGACGGACACAAAGCTGCCCCTCCCAACTGACTACTTTTGAAATGTTGAGGTGGGCAGAGTGAACTGTGGTTTTTTTGGTCTTTGTTCTGTCCGTTCATATGTTTAGGGCTAAATGAGGCTGAAGGGCTGTCCTCTGGCTGAAAGCTCCTGAGCCACAGACATCTGCAGACCCCCTTTCTGCTTCTCCTCCTACTATAGGGTTCCTCTGTGGAGAAGCACACGGGGATGTGCGACCTCACCTGATGTGGTCGTAGTCCACCCCCTCAAAGAAAGGGTTGGATTTAATCTCCAACACGCTTGCAGCTCCGATCCGGTGCTCCTCCTCACAGCAGAATCTGCAACATAGAGGCGAGTTGTGACCTCCATCTTCTGGTGTGGCTCTGAGATCCGACAGCAGCTGCATTTCAGTGTCACATCCACCATGCCACCAAGATGAAGACGGAGGGTTCATTCCAACACATCCTGAAGCGGAGCAAAGCAGCTTTGCGCTTGTGTGCAACACTTGGCGTTTTGTGGCTTTGCACCAATGAGGATAAACGCAAACCCACTTTCCCCGTATCAGGATCAGTCCCTTTAATTTGATCACATAAACGGTCAGAGTTACAGTTGGTTGAAGAACGTGTTATTAAGGTGTCGCTGGCGACATCTCCGGTATGAAAGGGTTAAATATCAAGAATTTAGTTTAAAATGTGATCAAATTAGGGCTGAGCGATAAAACATGAAGTATCGATGTTTCAATCTAACTGATTATTTTTCTGTTCATCTGCAGTTAGGAATGAAGCTGTTTTCCTGCCTGAGAATGAGGTCTTTGGCCTTCTCTGAAATGGGCACTTCTGGGGGGAACGTGAGCGTCTCTCTCCAGTTCATCACCTTCCTGTAGGTCTCCTGGGGCGTCTCTGAGCAAAATGGGGGGTACCCTGCAGGGACAGGAGCATTCATACTGCTGCGCTGGAGAAGGTTGGTGGCTGTGCATCTCTGCTCACCGATCAGCATCTCGTACATGATGACACCCAGACTCCACCAATCACAAAGCTTGTTGTAGCCAGTCTGCATGAAGACCTCTGGAGCAATGTAATCTGGAGTTCCCACCGTGGAGAAAGCCTGAAGAGTGGAGAGAAGCTGAGGATATTTCTTCTGAAGCTGCAGAGCATCAAACCACCCATAGCTTTATGGTTCGCACACTGATAGGGACTCAGTAAAACAGGAGGGAGATGGATCTTCCTTTCTAGACACTTTCTTTGTACCACTGCAACAGACGCTCACAGATGCTGAATTTGAGCACAATCATCTCTATGAAGAAGACAGACTTCTGCTTTGATAACAAACACTTCTCAGAGTCGCATGATCACGTAACTCACGCCACGTTTTATATGCTTAAGGTATGACAAGAAACCCAGAAGCAGACATGAAGCATCTGGCCCTCCTGTGGAGACTGAATGTCCACTGATGCTGCATGCATTCACACCTACCAGCTGCCTCCTGTTCCTCTTCCATGTCTCTGCCTTCCTCTTGGAGTTCATGTTCTGAAAGGCTGTAAAAGAAGGCAGGTTAGAGGCTGCTGCCCCCTGCTGGAAGGCCACAGAATACCCCACCACTGCTCTAAAGGGATCACATATAACGCAGGCTTTTTTTGTCCCATGAGCTTTAGTGACCTGGTTTGAGGAACACGAGCTGACAGGCTTATCTGCACAGGGTAACTAGGTATTCCCACCATGTCTGGTCTTTATTCTTCAGCTTCTCCTTTACAGCTGAGTCAGCATGTTTGTCATCGTGTGCATTTGTCTAAATCTTTGTAGGTTGTCCTGATCTGCTGACAGAACCAGGATTTTACATGACGCTTATGGCCTAGTTTAACTAACCAGCTCCCCTTAACTACCTAAAACAGACCTAAGCACATCCCCAGCAGGCAGCAGTCTGGGTTGGGAGTGAAAGTGAAAAGAATAAAGCTAAAAAACTGCATGCAGTCACTTTTCACTTGTTACATCAGGCGTCATCTACTGTTCTGTTCGTTCTGTAGACGCTCTGAACTCAACACTTTGCCCTAATCACTCGCCTGCTGTTATGTTACTCTGGTGAGGTTTCTTTCATTTTGTAACTTTCTCCCCCAAACATTCTAGCATCAGCTCATATAGACAGTAATGGAGAAGGGTAAGGGAAGGCTGGTTCATCCTTCATGGCTGCCAGACAGCAGCTCATCCCAGATTTAAGTAGACTGGCACCTGGTTCTGACAACTCACTGGAGCAGCTCCACCTCTTCACCAAGACCACAAATCAAAAATGTAATGGAGGGAGGGGCTCCTGACAGCCAAACAACATGAGATGGTCACAATGCATGCAAGGTCTACAGCTTCTGGAGCATGAACCAGCCTGGGGTTGGACTCCTCAGAGCAGAAAGTGCCACAGACATGAAACAAAAAGGTGTTTGCTGACTCTGCTTGCTGAAGTCGCTGGGCAGGCTGTGATTCAAGTTCTTGTAGAAGTCTGTGCAGTGAGCCTTCTTCAGCCCTGTGCACAGACCGAAGTCTGACAGCTTCACGTGACCCTGCAGACACCAAGCAAACACAGGTACTGCATTACTTTAGCTCCTTGGATTAGTTTGAGTCTGCACATAAATAACAGGGCAGCTGCAGAGTGCAGGTCCTGCTATCAAGTCTGCAGAAATGAAAAGAGAGATGTAGTTCTGCTTTGCCTGTATGACCAGAATGTCCTTTAACAAAGATGCAGGCATGCATTTCTGCCATCACAGGTAACCAAGGGGGTGGACCTTTCAGCTAAAAAGGTAAAGACAAACCAAGTAAATGCATAAAGCTCTCACTGCATAAAACAACACTAGAGGTCAGTCTCTCCACCTCCACTCAGGAATGTTTTTATTTCATCTCCTTTTGTGTACCAGACTTCAACAATACCAAGAACCAGAACCAAGGCCACTAAACCACTGTCACCAACCAAGGACAGTAAAAGGCTGAGGTACAAAAAAAAATCTCATGTTGTGAAGACGAAACTCACCCTGGCGTCCAGCAGCAGGTTGTCTGGTTTGATGTCTCTGTGGATGAAGCCCAGCATATGGATAGAGTCGATGGCCAGCACCGTCTCTGCGATGTAGAACTGAGTGGCCTCTTCTGTTAGAGTGTCCTTCTTCATCAGCAGGGTCATCATGTCCCCTTCAGAGACCATGAGAATCAGAACGGCATCAAGAACGGGTTTCAACAGCTGATGAAAAACAGCTTACCTCCTGGAAGGAACTCCATGATGAGGTAGAGGTTCATCTTGTCTTGGAAGCTGTAGAACATCTTGACCACCCAGAGGCTGTCTGCCTCCACCAAGATGTCTCTCTCAGCACGAATGTGACCGACCTACAGACAGAAAGCCAAGTTCAAGGAGGGAAAACCGGTGACAAACAAGGATAAACCAGGATAAAGATGGACACACAAAATAACCACTTTCAGCAATTGAGGAGCAACTTCCCAGAGGAGGAAAGCAGAAGTCTCACCTGCTCCTTCTCAAGCATGTCAGCTTTGCGAAGGATTTTCATGGCGTAAACATGACCCGTGTCTTTCTTCTGCACCAGGCGGACCTGGAAGAACAATGGTCAGCATGAACATCCCACCCCAAGCCAGGCCAGAGGATACACAGGAAAACACAAAAACAGGGGCCAGATGAAAGAATCAAAACAAACGGTTTGGTTTAAGCTGAAAACTGAGATCCAAAGCATTAAGTGACTCAATGAGTGAAACCATCACATCCCGTCTGGTATTCATCTTCAGGATTGGGTGTTACCATGTTTGCCTCATAGGGAACACCATTCCCCGATGGACACAAAGAGAAATACACCATCTTACCTCTCCGAATGCTCCTCGGCCAATCACCTTTAGGGACTCAAAGTCTTCCAGACCCAGCCGAGTTCGCTTCAGACGCAGAAACTCTGTCTCTTTCCTGGCGTGTTCAGAGCGACGGATACGTTTCTGCACATCACAGAACCAAAGTTCTTTCATTTTGAAAAGTGGATGCTGAGTCTTACTTGCTGATTAAGGAAGCCGTTTCTGTTTATACACGGTTTAATTCTTCCGCTTGTTAGCAGATGATGGTGCAGTGCGGCTCACCTCCTCATCAGCCAGGCCCTCCTGGTCCATCACCTTCTCCAGCTTCTGCTGCCTGCAAACATTTGGATCATTAGTGCTGCTGCACTGTTTTGTCTACACACTTGACACTTCCCCTCTTAATAACTCTGTTACACTTTTGTCTGTCACCAGTCAAAAGGTTTACAGACACTGAGCCACAGAGGCTGCTCACTGTCTCTCAATTCTACTACAACTGCATGTTGCCTGCAGCTCCACTTAAAATGCCATCACCACTAACTGGACTGCCATTTAGCAGTTGGTACTGTTTAAACTCCTTAGTAACATCAGTAAGATGTGACTTCAATGTGAATAGTCCATTGCTATTATGCAGAAACTAGAACTCTTTTTGTTGCAGCCCAGGCAAGGGAAAAATAAAAAAAACAAATGATGCTTTGACAACCGAACCAAAGCATTAACATGGACCAAACAAACTGGGCTTTAGGGCCAGAGAACCTTTGGTGCTCCATGAGGAAGAACACAAGTTCAGACAGTTGCTGTGGGGCCGACTCAGAGCCCGCCTACACCGTGAGATTTCTGCCAAAGCTCCAGCATAACTAGACTCTTAGGCCCAATCTGAACTCTTCCCTTCACCCTACCACTCCATTTGTAGGGGCATTTGTAGTGAAAGTGGTGTCTGAAAATGGGATACAGTCCTCAGTCGCGCTACGCCGTGGAGAAGAAGCGCTTTTCTTCACATGGGTTAAGTTCAATTTTATGTATTTAAAGCCCATTTTAAATAATTAATGACATTTATTCATTTCATATTTAAATTTATTTCAATTAGTCTCTTTCAGCCCACATTGGACAATGAAATAAAAATGTAATTAAATGTTTAAATATGCTTTTTAATGACAATTTTTATATTTTCATGCCACATATATTTAAACATGTATTCAATGATTTCTAATTTATTCCAACAAATATTTAAATATTTCCAGTAAATATTTAAAGATCCAACATAAGCTATACACTAGAACAAAAAAGCCATAATTGGCTGTCAAGTAAAAGGGTTCCCTGCACTAAATCATTGTCTAAACTTCCCATAGAAGAAGGATTTACTTTTTATTTCATTTAGTAAACACTACAATATTCTACAACGTTTCCTTCATTAGTTTGCTAAAGTGACTTAGGCGGTAGTATTGGGTAAATTACTACTAAAAAGTAATTTATCGCTTTACTTAGCTGCTGGATCAAAATTGTAATTAAATTACTTTACTCATTACCTATTTGAAAAAGTAATTCACTACTTGTTACTTTACCTAACGTTTTTTCCACTCGTATACAAATTCTCAAGGGAAAAACAGCTTTGCACTAACAAGATCCTGTCGTCTTTCATTTAACAGGGCTCCTTTGAAAAAGAGATTTTCAATCTCAACAAGACTGATCTGGTTAAACAAAAAGGTAAAAAAATATAAAATAAAACTAAAGGATAAAAAAATATATATTTTGCAATAACTTTGTGGAAGGTATGAACATTTTTTTTTGTTTGTTTTTTAAACTTGTCCAACAGCTGAGCAAACAGATATGAGCTGAGAGCCTCTTGTATTAGACAGATTTTACTCTTACAATCAGGGGTTATAAATCATAGCGAACACAAAATGTATGTTGGTATAAGCCCCTTTTGTAATTTAAACCAAACTTTATTAATATTGATTTTTTTTGTGTGTGTCTTTTTTGTTGGACCGGACGGAAAAGGAAAGGGGGAAAAGGAGAGAGAGAGTGTGTGTGTGTGTGTGTGTGTGTGTGTGTGTGTGGGGGGGGGTTGAGAAGGAATACTGGGAAGGGAAGGTAGATTTGTTGATCTACAGGCAACAAAATGTTGGAGCTTATACCCATTGCAATAGTGAATGTTGGTCTAAAATGGGCGGGGCCTGTCCACACACTCAGCTGTTACATACCTGCCGGCTCCAAGAGTGTTCACAAACTTGTCCACATCCAGTTCACACGCACACTTGTGCATACCAACCAACACATGTAAAGCATTACATTCTGTCACGCACACTATTTGAAGGTGTAAAGGTGAGCCGACGCCTGTGCTCAGGTGAATGTTATGTTAAGCTGAAGTGGATGATGGAATGCACAAAAAAGGAGGGAGAACCCCCAGCCATCCCCACACCAAGACACCCGCCGAGGAGGCAGCGAGGGCCCGCCCCCGCACCCATACTGTGGGGTCAATGGAGGAGATCCACCCGCCAGGCAGCCCAGCCAAGCATCCAGACCAGGGCCCGCAGGACAGCCACACGGGCCCCCAACACCCGAGCGCAGTGAGGTACGGAAGTGCAGAGCGCAAGGCCCAGCCCAGTCAGGAGAGCAGACCTCCCACCGCGCCAGGTGGCCCAGCGCGGGGCCCCACCACCGAGGGCCCCACCACGCCGGACAAGCCGCCCACCCCAGCCCCGGGTACGAGCCGGGGCCCCCCACGGGAGAAGCTCCAGGCAGCTGCGGAGATCCGGAAGAGAGCACGACGGGGGTCAGCTACCCCCACCTAGAGGAGGGATGACCAAGAGAAGTGGGGGTCCCCGAAGGTGTACATTGCCTGACCAGGCTCTCCTAATGTTGTGACCCAGAAGGGGCCCGGCACCCGAGGGTAAGGGCCAGAACCCGCACCACAAGGACACAGACACCCTCCAGGCTCAGATGGAATATGATCCCCCGCTCATGGACTTGCCAGAGGACAAAGGGATCCCTCTCCCTGCGTGGGGAGGGGGCCGCCGGGCCCAGGAGGCCGACCCCCAGGAGACAAGGCCACCGCCACTGAAGGCCCTGTTCCCTCCACCAGGGATGGGGTAAGGGACAGAAGATCAGTAGTCCCACCTTCCTTGTGTGATGTATTTGTGTGTGTGTTGGGGTGTGTTTCTTGTGGTTGAAGGGTGTGTGTAATAAAGGGTGCAGTTAAAATTGGCGAGCACGGCACTGAGGACATCTCCTGATTGCTTACAGGGTTATAGGTATGAACATGTTTGAAGACATAACTTGGCTTCAATTGAATTCAGACAACAGTGTAATAAAAAAGACACAAAACTAAGTTACTGTTACAACATATGTGGTCTATGCTACAGCTCAAAGTCAGATGTGGAAAATATTGTCATATTCATCTCTAACAATCTAACAATGAGTTACCCCAACACTGCTGGTAGCCAGGGTGCAGCACCCCAATCTTGTCTGTAAATCCATGCTCTTCAACCATTGACAGAGGTCTTATTTCCTTTAGAAACACATTTTTAGGATGTTCTGTGCAAGTGTTACAGCCTCTAAAAGAACTATTTGGTGTAGTTTCTTCCTGTCAATCCATATTTTTCCACCCTCTCTGCTAGGTGGGGCATTCACTAGCTGCTCTACTCTTGGCATGAAAACATCTCTTCAGATGTTTTCAGATCAGTTTGAGTGAAATACAGCAGAATGTTAAAGTTTGTGAAAGAGCACACATATTGCACTACAATGAAAGTTTATGTGCAATTATTTTTTACACTTCAATGTAGTTCTCCGAGTATTTTTGAACAAAAATGAATGAAAGTTAGTGAAAAAAGTTAGCATGTTTTTAAATCATTTTCTTAACTCACAATTATCCCAAAAAACCTCAGTATATTTGAGGTTTGCGGAAAAAGTAAGCATGTTGATAAAATATTGCCCCCCAAAAAACTGTTTTTTACTCACCAGGACCTCAATAGGACCTTTTTAAGAAAGAATAAAAACAGAAGAATTTTCCTCAAAGTCAGCGCTCAGTGGGCTAACAAAAAAGGTCCAAAAAGCATCAGTGACAATCACCACAGGATTAGTTAAGCTAACTGAGACAGTTGAGAGAAAAATAAATAAAACAAATCTGCAGTGGTAGCAAGCAGCACTATAACTAGCTCTGACCAAGAAAGATGTTCATAGCTCGGGAAGAGCATAAGAGCTGAGTGAACGGACAGGACCGTATAAGCAGGGGCTGGACCACCCACCTGTCATCAAAGGTCATCTGCATGAAAGGTGGGAATAAAGGTGTCTGCACCCAAACACGCGGGTGTGTGATATCCCATACTATGTGTGTTGTGCTTACTGAATTGACTGAAAGGGAACGGACAAACTATAAAACTGACAAATTACAAAAAACTAAAAACCAGTACAACAGATTGACATCAGAATCGACCAATTAGAGGAAGTACTTACATTGTGCTTCCTAACTGTCAAAAACTGCCTGCTAGCCCCCCATCTGAAACGTTTGATTGGCAGATTTTCACAAACCACTTTCAGTGAAAGGAGTGTGGATTTTGAACAAGCTCTCTAATTGGCCACAGTGGTTGCTCTGGAAATATGACTCAGACCAACTCGGAATAATCACCATCATCTGGCTCCAAATGGTGGCGCCCGCACCGTGGGAAAAATGGCGACCAAATTAGCTTCATTTCGCTGGAGGTAAGGCATTTTCTGTGGGTTACATCACACTCGCTTTGTCCATCTCTATTTACAGTCTATGGATGCTGCATTATGGCAATGTAAAGCATCCTTCATGTCACTTGGTCCGGACAGCAGTCCTCTTTCAAATGTCTGTTCATATCACCCTCAACCAAAGGAGGAATCACTGCTCTGTGACAACTTTTCACAATAGGAAGTGGCCTGCCATTTCTTCATTGTACATTTAGCCACACCCCGATGAAGCAAGAATGTCTTCAGGTCTTCCTAACAACCAGCATTCCAGCTCACAAACTCAGGCTTTGTAGAGAATTCTGGGAATGTTTCATCGTGACTGCTCAAGGTAGCTCACCTCATCTCCCTCTCCTCGTGCTGAGCGATGAGGTTACTGTAGAAGTTCTCCAGGGTCAACTTGGCCATGGTGACCCGCTCCTTGGTGTGGTTGCTCATGGAGGAAAATGAGCTCTGTTCGGTCATTGCCATGCTTTAGCTGCAAAATATTAACCACAATTTTAATTAGAACTTGTCATTGAAATGATTATATATAAATAATGTCTGATGAGTCCAAGCAGTCAGCCAGATACTGAAAGCTCTCATTACAGATGTTTATTTGTATAAATACATTAGTAAGCAGGGATCAGTGATGACAAAGTATCACTTAAATTTAAAAGTATTTAAAGTGACATTTTCACAACAATATGATTTTTTTCCCCCTGATCTGTCTGACTGTTCAGATCTACAGACGTGAATAAACCTGAAGAAGTAATATTTCACTCAACGTGCAAAGTAAACGCCTGGACATTTGTGACGGAACCTAATGATGGCAGCGTAAGAAACCCCAGTGGTATCGTTTCAGATTTTCAAACTGTTCTTCCCTGCCTTTGCTCCATTTATTTCTAATAAACAAAAGCAATGTTGGGTTATAGGCTGTGTTGGACATCAATAATACTCTGAAATGAATTATCTGAATTGCCCCTCCGGTGTGAGTGTGTGGTTCTATGTCAAAACGTGGGCCTGCAGTGGACTAGAGACCCATCCAGGGTAAAAGGTAAAAAACGAAAATAGTGCAACAAAAGGAAGTTTGTAAAAAAGGCACTTCAACTATTTGGAATACAGTTTCACTTTGTTCTTGCAGAATGTGTTGCTCCTCCTGAGTGAGGGCATTTCAAACATGAGGAATGTGGAGGAGGATAAAGAACCGAAAAAGGGGGCTGGAGATGCTGGACACCGCGAGGCCAACAGATGCTGCTCCAGCCGGAACCCAAAAAGTTCCCGATTCCGGTTAAAAGGAGCAAAGCTCCTCCGTGTCCGTCACGTCACCAACAGGAACACTTGTTCAAACTGAAGCTCGTGTCTCCGGGTTCAAAATAAAACCCAGCTCCTTTACCTGACCTGAAACTCACCAACGCAGCTTGTTTGGGCTGAACAGTTAGTCAAGAAATACGTGAAAGGACACATCAAACTCCGTATTGTCGCACATTAGCACCGCGCTGACTCACGAATAACCAGAAACCCTGGTTCGGGTGGTTCTTAACTCGCTACACCAATTACATTCTTCTTAACCTGCTAACATTAGTTAGCCAGCTGGTTAGCGATTAAAGTTCCTGGTTAGGTCAAGTGTGACGCAGCCAGCACTAGCACCACCGGAAATCCTCATCACAGTAAAAGTAGACGGAAATGAAAGTGTGATTTCCGAGTAGGGTTGGAGTTCATGCTTTTATTGCAACAGTCCAGACAGGAAGTAGTTTTTAACAGACTTCGAATGAGCAGCTCGAAGTTCTCTGAGTAAACAGAGAAAGTTAGCCGGTTAGCTGCCACTGCGCACTGAGTACTTTTTAAATAAACGGAGAGCTGGGAGGTAGGAAACCGCTCCCCCTTAGTCCAAAATACGTACAACAGAAGAAACCACCAGACACAGTAACTTGAGAAAAATTCTTGGATCTTTTTCGGACTTCGTCTTTGTTCACTTACCTTGGTCGAAGGTGCGGTTTGGAGCGCCTCTTCTTCTACTGTCGGGAGGACGCAGCAACGTTCTGCTTTTGAGCTCGGCGCGCACCTAGCGGCTCAGACATGTTATGACACCCAGTTCTACCACTAACTGACCTACAAAGATTGTTTTATTTGATAGAAAAACCATTAAACAAGGCAACAAGTCTGAAATGAATGATCTGAATTGTCCTTGAGGTCTAAGGTTTTGGTTCTGTGTCAATATGTGGCCCTGCAGTGGTCTAGAGACCCATGGAGGGTAAAAAGTTAAACTATTGTGCCACAGAAGTGGACACGATTTGCTGTTTGAGAAAACAAAAGTCAACTGTACATAGGAAAATATGCTTTTAATTGAAGATATAGGAAGGGTTTTCAATGACAGGAACCTATAGCAGGAACAGCTCTAAAGGAATCCCTCTGCTGTGATAGGTTGACGTCTGAGAAGACAGAAAAGAAACAGACACAGTCATCTAATTGCAAGAGGGACCCTCCTAATGTAACCACCAAAAAAAAAATCCTTATCTGAATCCATAAAGGAATTATTTTTAAAATAATCTTGTATTAGGACAATCTTGATGTCCCTTAAGTGTGTTGCTTAATTGTAGAAATCTGTCTGATATGTGAAGGTTTCTCTGTGAATGTTGGATTTTCCTGGCAAGTATTCATGTCTATCCTGTTTAATTTGTAGTTTTACATCTGTGCTCGTCTAAAAGACAATTATTCCATGGTCCAGTCTTTCACAGTTGCCCAACGCTGTTCTGATAACAGGATGGAATTTTAATCCGGATACCAAAAGTCTACTTAGTAAGTAGCCACCACAACGGTCTTCAAACAATTACATAAACTCATTCATGCAAAGATTTTATTTAATTGATGTTTGGAGAGAAAAATATCCTCAGGATCAGATAAAAACATGGAGAAAAAACACTGGTTCTAGGCACCGATTGTTACAATAAATGTTAATGGGTGTAGGCAACCTCGTATTGATTTCTGGCTTGTGTCTGATAATATACATTTAGATCAAAATAGTGGACATTCTTACACTGCACACTGGTCATATAGCTATTTACATTCATTCTAAAATTACCAGACAAAAATAACTCACTATACTCACTGAACAACTCTTTTCTTATACAGTAAAACATAAAATATCCACTTTGATTACTCATTTTTTGAAAATTAGAACAAATTGGGAGTTATTTAAGTTTGTTTCTCTAAGTTTTTATAAAATTACATCTCATACTTATCTAAAAGTAGAGCTACAAAAGAAAATCCAGCTATTATTGACATTTTAAAACTTTCCAAAAAAGAACCCAGGAGATTTTACAGAGAAAGCGAATATTTAAATCTGGCATCTCAACAAACTAAACTTCATCACATTTACAAATAAAAAACATAAAGTGTTTTTATTATATCTAGACTAAAACAGTTAGAGGAAGGTAAGTGCTGTCAGCCTATTTCAGCCTAAAAAAGTCAAGCAAACATAACACAATCCCAAAAAACACAAATGAATGGTGACATAGTAACCGACTCTGAAAAAAACGGCATACTACAGCTTTTAACTGAACTGAAGCACATGGAAAAGACCTCTGACCTGCAAATGTCTCTATAATGAACACAGAAGGATCTCATTTTACCATGAACAGCAATGTTGCCTTTAATGTGAAATAGTTTCTTGTCTTTTTTACCTCGTTCCTAAATACAGAATGAATTTGTGTTGATAAATAATGTTAGCATTAATCAATGAAAGAAATAGTTTGTTGATCTACATTTAACGATCAGAGTTAATGGTGGATTTTTCTGCAATCTAAGCAATCTAGGAAACTTCTTGTGAACTTTGTTTCTTTGTTAGAAACTTTTGCTTCATCACCTGGACAAAAACAAGCAGGAAAAGGCGAACTTTCTCTCTAAAATGATGCTTTAGCTCGCTTAGCATGACGCTTAGCATAGATGGTGGCTTGCAAAGTGTAAGCGGCCATGGTGTAAGCAAGACAAGGAGTGGTCTTTGAGGTGTCCATTATGACGAGGCGGAGAGATGAACCTTCCAACACAAAGCAGAGCTCCATTCACCTCTGCTCCAGACGAAGAAAACACAGATCAAATAAAAAGCAGAAAATAGAAACTTTATTTCCATCCACCCATTATCTACACCCACATTATCCTGTACAGTCGGGCGGGGGGGTCCCTATCCAAGCTACCACAGGGTAAGGGCAGGGTACAACAGGTCTCCAGTTCATTGCAATGTTTCATGACATGATTCCATATTTCCATTAGTTTGTGCACAATCTGAAACACAACCTTTAATGTTTACTATCAGAACTGACAACAATAAGCCTTTATGAGGAAGGAAGAATTTCTACACTTTATGTGTTTCTCTGGTAACAAGAAAATTAGGAGATTTTATCTGTAATTGTCATCGTCCCTCAAAGCCGAACGCAATCTGCAGCACCTGCATTTCTATAGTCAGCTGAACTGCAGCCTCTGCCTGTTCTCCAAGTTCTGTTTCCTCTAGTTTCAGGGAGAAGATTGTAGTCATTGTAGAATGGGAACAAATGGTCATTTTTTTCTGCATTTGCAATCCCCCCAAAAAATACAAAAACTAAAGATTTATTTTTTAAAATGATACATTATTCAAAATGACAGACGTGTTCCGTTTTGTCTGCTAGCATAAGGTTTCAGCATAAATAGTGGTCATTCTGACAGTGAAAGCAGCTCGTGACAGTGTGTGTGTGTATGGGGGGGTCATTTGCTGTTGACTCCTCTTTGCAGAGCTGTCACTTCTCTTCACTAAAATGCTCATGTTAAAGGTTGAGAGCACACAGAAATGGTCTGTTGCGCAGAAGATGGAGGAGGTGAAGAAGGAAACTTCTGAGCTTATTTCTTTTGAAGGAAATAGTTCCTTTCGCACTGGCTTACTTCCTTCTGGAAAAACCGTGAAGGGTTGGCTTTTAAAAATACATTTTCATATTTTTCACCAGTCTCCATGGCACAAAGGAGTCCACGCCCGCAGGAGACACACTCCTGAAGCCGTCCTTGTGCTACAATTTCAGTCTTAGCAGCAGCTGCACAACCGACAGGAACAACCCCACACATGAGAGGGGATCCACACTGAAAACATTCACATGACTTCATACCAGCTCATTACTGAAGCATGAACACACTAGTGTTTCTTTGTTTTTTCCTTTTTCTTTCTGTCTTGAAATTCCTGGATCTTATGGTGAAATATACCTGTAGGAGACAAGAAAGAGAAAATCAAATGTGAGAATCAGTTGTGATCAATCATCAATGAATTGACTTTGAACGTGGCATGGTTGTTGGTGCAGATCAATTTATTCATCATACCAAGGGGCCCAAAATTTGCCAAGAAAAGACCCATTACACCACCACCACCAGCCTGAACCGTTGATACAAGGCAGGATGGATCCATGATTTCATGTTGAAGCTAAATTCTGACCCTACAGCAGAAATGACGACTCATCAGACTGTTTTCCAATGTCCTATTGGCCAGTTTTGGTGATCCTGTGTGAATTGTAGCCTTAGTTTCCTGTTCTTAGCTGACAGGAGTGGTACCCAGTGTGGTCTTCTGCTGCTGTAGCCCATCTGCCTCAAGTTTGAACATGTTGTGTTCAGAGATGCTCTTCTATGAGGGGCTTATTAAGACATGTTTCATTATCAATCACTCACAGACCTCTAGTCTCACGCTCACACACACACGCACACATATATATATTTATATATATTTACTGACTCTCAAATACATACATACATTCTCTTGCATGGAAACAGAAAATTCTAAAAAATAAAGATCAAATTGCTGTAACAAATGAAAAGGTAAAAAAAAATCTGTAATGCTCCAGATATAAGGTTACATTTAAGTGAAAACATTTTTCAAATAAAACTACAATAACTGACTTCTAAAGGGCCTATACCATTAAAAATCAACTTTAACTGTATTATAATGTTCATTCCTACCTATAAACAACCCCAAAGCAGTATTTTGATCCGTTCACACATTTCTGAAATTTTCTCTAAAAACCTCCGCTCTGAGCATCAACTCAGCTTAAAACTATGCAACATATTTTTTTATGTCACCAAACAGAATTTCTTTTGAAAAACAAGCTGAAAAATATGATCCCATCATTACCAATATTTGCTCTTGACAATTTCATCTTTGGTCTTTGCCATTCAAAATTCAGTCTGCATAAATATTATTATGCAGCCTCCTCTTCCAATTTGGAATAGTTATTAGTGAATTTAAAATATATTTAGAATCAATAACATTATTTTTGAAGCCCCAACAAATTATTCTCTCTTATTTTGTATGTTTTCTACTCTCATCACTCTTTTAATTAGTTTTTTTTTTTTAATAATGCAGTTATTTTTTTTTGGTACTTTTTATAGTTATGTTCTTTCTTCTTGTAATTACTTAAAGATGATTGTTGAAATATTCTATATTAGGCCATGTTTGTTAAAGGTTACAGGGGAAAAAACAGTTTTCTTTTCAAAGGAAGCAGATAATTTCTTGTGCTGCGATTGGCTGAGTACTACAGGAAGTCCCGCTCCAAACAGGAAGTAAGTGTTAAACGGACGTAATAGTAATTCGGATCGTACTTTTCAATGACAAAATAGTTCTCAGATTGTAGGTTCTTTGAAGCAATGTCTAACTAAAGTAGGAATTGTTCTAAAATAATGACATTATCTTTTCTAGTGCTCTTATTCAACGTGGTGTACTTGTTTATACACGTTAAAATAATTCCAGCACTCAGCCAATCACAGCACGGCAAATCATCTGCCTTCCCTTTCTACTAAACTGATTTCCGTTTCAACCATACTTTTCCTTTCACATACATATATACTTCTCTCTTCCAAACATGTGTACTCCTTTCACATACATGCTTCTCTTACACATATATGTATGTACGAGTGAGAACATATGTATGTTATTGCTTCATAATGAAGCTTCATAATGAAGCAATAACATACATATGGCCCCTCATACTCTCCTCGGTTGTAAACCAGTGGTTATTTAAGTTACTTCCCATCAGCTGGAACCACCAGTCTGGCTATTCTCCTCTGACCTCTGACATCCATGCATTTCTGCTCACAGAACTGCCTCTCACTGGATATTTTCTCTTTTTCTGACCATTCTCTGTAAACCCTAGAGATGGTTGTAGGTGAAACTCCTGGTAGATCAGCAGTTTCTGAAATCCGTGAGCTGAAGCTGTTACCATGACAACATGACACACTGCGTTTTAAATAGTTAACTTTTGTAAAAAAGAAAAAAAACAATTTAAGCTTAAAAATATAACAGGAATTAAGTTCTGATAATTTATTTAATATTTACATTTTTCTTAAATGACCATGGTAGGAGCAGGATACCGCCAGGTGTGCATAACACAAAACCCTCTGATGCAAAAAACAAACAAAAACAATGCGCTAAAATGTCTAAATTAATCAATCTTGGTTAACACGATAATTTGACACCCCAATATATAACTGTTCTGAATGTCTGCTGTTGTTCCTTCTGGGAGTGAGATGCCTTCTGTGTGGACTTTCTTGCCTCTCTTTGTCACCGTCTGACTGCATTTCTCAAGCCCAAATGTCAGTACTGCCATTCCAGTAACCATTCAGGGTGAGTCCATCTCTTAGCAGCTGGTTCATTTGTGCTGCCAGGCGCTCATGCAGTGCAGTGAGTTTCTTAAGCCAGTATTCATGTATCATGTCAGGGCCCGGTGCTGTCCAGTTCTTCATACCTGAGGCTCTTTGTTGGATGTCTGCTACTGTGATGGTTACTGGATTCTGTTCAGGGAGGTTGCTGTGCTCTTTTCTCAGAGAGACCAACCATTGAGCATTGCTGTTATGTGCAGTCTCTTCCTCCCATATACTTTTCCAGTTCTGTTCAGTTCTGTTCAGTTCTGTTCAGTTCTGTTCAGTACTATTATAGCCGAGCATCTCAAGGATCACTGCTGAAGTGTAAACCAGTTCATTAGTTTCTATGATTGCTGTATTAGGAATGGTCCTTAATGCTTTATTCACAGTTTCCAGGAGACTTTCAGGTGGTATACCAGCCTCAACCGTTGTAGTTGGTGTCTGGGTTGCCTGGTGTTCATTCTAGACATGATCTTGTCTTTCGAGTCATTTGCTGTGTCGCTCAGCATAATGATAGTTATTGGGGCTATTGATATAGTCTCCTCTCTGTCTAGGTGTTCCGGCTCTCCAGTGGTGTTGCAATTGTGGTGGACCTCATAGTGGATAGCAGTTGCCGTCACAGACAAATACCTCCAACAAGTAAGGCAAGTCTTGAGAAGCCAGCTTAATGGCAAGAACAAGACCTGAGAATGAAACAGCGACGCACTGCCAGTCATCAGATACCCTGCAGGAATAACAGGTTGACCAAAGGAAGAGATACAGACCATGGATGTTAAGACATGATGGCTCCTCACTACATAGAGGTTTCAATCCAGCACACTGAGACACACTATGTTATCCTAGGCTGTAACAGAGCACAAGTCTGCCGCTGCTTAACAAAGTCAATATGGTTTTGATGGCATCAGTGGCTGCACACACCGTAAAGTTCTGACATCTATTGCAATTCACTTTGTTTTTGCAGTTACTTGATTTCGGTTGTTCTCAGTGTTTTTTTTGTTTGTTTACTTCCTGGTTCTTTATAATCCCTTTCTGTTTACAGGAAGTCGAGTGGACCCACCTATAGTTTTTTTCCTTTGGCAGGCCTGTTTTAAATTCAGAATATTTTCTTTTTGTCTTGTACTTTTATTTGGAAAGGCTTTGAAAGACATATTTTTGTTTCATTTGTTGCTAGTATTTACTCGTTTACACATTTACTAGTTTTTACTAGGAAACTACTAGATGCTAGTAAACATTTGAATGTTTTTGTTTCTTAGGATATGCTTGACTTTGATTAGTAATTGGGTTGGTTTAGTAAAGGGTGGAGTCAACCACATATATAAAAAGTCCTCTTTTCAGGATGGAGGTGTCTTTTTTTGTTGCATGCAATGTAGGCTGCTTCCCTGTCACATATTGTTCCCAACTGATGCATTTTTCCTAACAAAAAAATACATAAAAGAAGAGAATCTTGACTTTTTGTGTGGATAATAGTTTTTTTTCTTTTGACAGAGGCCTCAGAACTAGTAAGCATGGAAGCCACTATCCAAAATGAAACATCCAAGATGGATGAATACATCAAACTCAAGGCCCCCACTGACAGTGTGCTCAGTGAATGTCTCAGGCAATGGACAGCAGAGGATGCTGGCGGACAGATCCTCTTTAAAACAAACAAAAAAAACATATTAGGCTACCAGGAGTCCTAATTAAAATAGGAATTTATCACAACAGGTGATTCCCACACACCGCATCACACATGCAAGTACAGTCCTGGCATGAATTGGGTGTTCAATACTCATGTGAAATGTGCATCTGAATGGATGAGCTTGTTTGAGCTTTTATGTGAACGTAAAAACGTTCACCTAAAACGTGAACGTTTGTGAAAGTTATATCTTTATGAAAACATTAAGGGAGGGAATCACCTGTTGCAATAAATCCATATTTTAATTAGGACTCCTGGTAGCCTAATGGTTTTTTTGTGTTGAAGTTGTAGCCTGTTCCTCTGTCTGTTCCTGCACTTATCCCATTTGCTGGTGCGTGTCCCGACACATTTTGTCCTTCCATTGACTTTCCGTTGATCAATGAACTTTAGTGGTTTACTCAGACTATGGAGGGGATCAGTGATGGTCTTCTGGATAGTTATCAAGTCTGAAGTCTTCCCCTGTTGAACCAACTTAAAGACACTTGGGGAACCTGTGCAGGTGATGTGAGTTTAGTAGATGATTAGTTGGTTTAAAACATTTATGTCCTGAAAAATTTGGGCAGATTTCTCCACAGTTTTCTGATTTTGTGAAATTCTGTTTTATGTGAGTTTTATGAGCTGGAATCCCAATTTATGTAAAAATAAAGAAATAAATACTTGAAATAAGTTAAACAGTCTCCTAAATCTATATTCTATAAAAGTTTTGTTTCACCTTCACCTTTGTTGAAAAGTGACGGTGAGAAACAAACACCCGCATTTTGAATGAAGCCTGAGGGATTCATTTCTCTGTCAAAATCTGAACCACTTCCTGAATCAGTCACTTGGTACAGCCAGACAGCATGTCTTTGGATTTAACCATTTTCAGCTCCTACCCTAAATAAAGCAAGCCTCAATACGAAACATTATCCTCCCCATCTTAAGTGCCAACATTTCTTGACTTTCTTGACAGCACACAACAACACTGTATGCTGACTTTCTCATTTCACTGTTGCAGCAACTTACTTGCCTCTCTTTGTCTTATTAAAGCTGTTCCTGTGTTTCTGTGTTTGTACTGTCCTCTCTCTTGTCTTGCTCTTGTTTGAGGGATCACACACAAAACTATTCATGAAACCTGGCGGCCACTTTCATTGCCTTTTATTAAATCTTTTCTTTAGTCTCTGCATTCAAGGACTGCATTAGTTAGGATTTATCGATGGATGGAATTCAAGTAAATTCCCAGAACACTGTAGCTTTCCTCTGTGTGTCTGCAGAGATGTTCAGACAACCTCTAAGGGCCCGGTAACACCACCCGAACTTTGCTGGAACGTACCTGGAGCAACAGGGAGGGGCGCCGAATGTTGACAACGCTCGTCACCGCCCACAAAATGGGAAACAAAATCAAACACACGGGCGTTGGTGTGGCGATGCACCGCAGAAGCCAGTGTAGCTTTAGCATTGGTTTAGTGGCAGCGAGCGGTAGTGAGCGTTGATGTAGCGTTGGTTGCTGAGGAGGTTCTGATTCTGCTGATGGACTAGTGCACCAATCATTGCAAGTCTCTCAGGATCCATGGTGATGCTGTTTTTGGGCTAATTTGATGTTGGTCTGAACTCAACGGCAGCTCAATTACAAATGAGTTCCTGGTCCATTTCTCCCCGTATTTTTGGCCGATCACCGGTCCCGCTCCGGCACCCCTATAACAACGCCACATCAAAGTTCATCGCTGCCATGGATCGCTGCTTCAACAACACCGTTCCAGCAACGCCGTGTCCGCTCGTAAGACACTAATGACCTCTCCACCGACGTTTGTGCAACGTTTAGTTGCCACCAGTGCAATGCTGCCAAAGCAGCGGTGGTCCAGCGTTCTAGATTTCTGCGTTGGTCTAGCGGACCCAAGCGTCCACGAACTTGTGTCTAACTTTGAGTGGGCGTCGGTGGAGCGGGGGTGAACTTCACCGGAGCGGAGAATGGACCTCTCCTCACCGCTGCAATATTTTGAGCAGCTCAAAACTTTCAGAGTGGTGGGAGGGACCCTCAGGAACATCAGCGGTGGCCGAGCGTATGCGGCGTTGCTTTAACAGAAGCTAACTTTTGTTAAACGGTGATGAACGGTCACGAGTGATTTTTTTCACCGCTCCAGGAACGCTCCAGCAAAGTTCGGGTGGTGTGACCAGACCCTAAAACTGACAAATCTAAGCTGCAGTCTCGTTCCGACCTTCATTGTTTAAGCCTAGAGGAAAATGATTGTAATCTACACAGATGACATTTGTTCTGTATTAGAGTCTTAAGCTGGAGCTCTCTGAACTGGTCCTGGTCATGTGCTCACCCTGCTGCTGTCCAGGCGACTGCTGCTCCGCTTCCTGGATGAATAGGTCGAACATCTGTGTCTGGATGAACTTCTTTACAAAGTGTCGAGTGGTCTTGGAGTCAATGGCCTTGTAGAAGGCCCTCTTGTCAAAGACACCATGCTTCCCTGTGGCGCTGTATCTGACAAAGGAGGCATAGTGACCAACCGTCCTCACGAAGAAGTGCAAGAAGGCCTCCGACACCACCCTGTTGAGCTCCTCCACTCCTGAAAGAGCAACAAAAAGGCAGTGAAGACCTGAGCGGCGTCTGCGTCTCAGAGTCTGGCTGATTTACCCAAAGCTTTCTGCCGGCCACTCAGGACCCCCAGGAGCTCCGCCTTCAGCTTTGAAGGCAGGATGGTGTCCTCGTCTCCAATCTACAGGTTTGACACAAGCGTTTAAATGTATTTCTGAAGTCAGAACAGAGTGGAAGTTTGCTTGGAGTACTCACAGACACGAGGAAGGTCTCCTGTTTGTTCTGGGAAACGTCCACCACGAGAAGCTGAAACGGACACAAACATGTCAGTGACAGGCCAACATCAACACAAACTCTGTCTGTTACCGTGTGTTCAGTGCAGAGTCACTATCTGAGTCAGTTTCAGTTCATGATAACGTTGCATTTATTTTATTACTTGTTTTTGTTGGTGCAGAGGTAGAGCGGTCAACCTCCGATCAGAAGATCGCAGGTTCAGTTCCTGTTGTCCCTGCCTATGTGTCAAAGTGTCCTTGGGCAAGACACTGAACCGCACATTCCTCCTGGTGGTTATATTTTGACAGCAGTGTTCGGCAGCAGAGCCGCCATCAGTGTATGAATGGGTGAGAGGGACTTTGACTGTAAAACACTTTGGGCCTTCTAAGAAGGTAGTAAAACGCTATGCGAGTTAACGATATTTAGCATTTACATCATTTAAAGAGACATCTTTCTGTTCTGCTGTCTGTTCAGACACTCCAGAGCATTTCATCACCAGAACTCACGTCGCTCTGGTCAGTGACCAGGTTCAGCAGGTGCTTCTGTACCCCTAGCAGGTAGGGCGTCGGCGCCATCACCACGTCAATGAGGATTTCTGGAACAATGGAGATGAAGGTGTGCTGCCAGGTGAAGGGGTACAGGAGCGCAGCCACAGCATGGATGACCTGAGACAGCGTGCTGCAGACATAGAAGCATCAGAACCACCTGCTCAGGCGGTTTGTCTGAACGTCATGCAGTTCAGACAAAGAACCCGACTCTTTCAGTGTGGGAGCGTACCCAAGCTCGTTGGCGATAAAAACTATGCGTCTCTCCAGTACGGCAGCAGCAAACACCAACAGCACCTCCTCGTCTGTCAGGCAGCCGAAGAGCGTGGCGAAGTTTACATGCTCCAGCCAAGAGTCCAGGGGGCGGGTCAGCCGGATGATCTGAGACGTGTTTGTGGTCAGTGTCAGGTTTCACTAATATACAAAGGGCACAGAAACCTGAGGGTCGACAGGTGCAGCCCTGAACTGCAGAGTTTAGCAGGATCACACAAATGAGAAGCAATCTCTCTATTCTTTATTCAAGCACAGTTGTGTTTGGGAACCCTGAAGCCTTTCTGGAATGATTCTGCATTTGGGTCAGATGTTGTGTACATAGGTGTGCAGGTTTGCAGAGCTTAATCCCTCCTGATTAGAGGTCAAAGATCAAACTCTTCAAACTGAGTAACAAGATCAAAAATAAAACCTTTTTTGCTTCTGATGCTTTGGGTTAGTCAGTATGTGAATGTAGCTCAAGCTTTCTCGTGAACGCTGCCTGTGATCCGATGTAACATGAAGAGAAACTGATGGAACATCTAGAGGAACATGCAAAGTTCAAGGAGTTAGTGTCAGACTTTGATCATATTTCATTAATGTTGTTTTGAAAGCTTTCGATTGCACCGCTTTGTGAACAGTTTTTGTGTGACAGAGATGATCTGATGGATCTCCCTTCATGTGATCCTGTGGGGGAGATTTTAAATGTCTGTTTGTTCAACCACAAAGTGTGAAATTCATCAAAACACAAGTGTTTAAGTATCTTTGTGTGTGTGTGATCTGTGTGTGCAGACGTGTTTGCATTTGTGCGTGATTGCAGGGTGGTGAGTGAGCACATGTTTGGGTGTGAGACTGTGGGCATGAGCACACTCTGACCTCTGTTCCTGACTCTGGGATGAAGCTCTTGATCTCCACTGTATGTCCTGGAGCTGGGAATGATGCCTCTCTCAGTTTCTGCATGAACGGGTAGATCATCGCCATGGAGATCTGCCGTCGCTTCTCCACCTCATCAAAAATCTGTATGCACACAGGACAACATGATCACAATTGGCTTGTGAGCATCTGACCTCAGACTAACGCCACACGGAGAACGTTCATAATTGAACACAAGAAACGCTTACCTTTGAGAAGAGGCCAAAGCAGGCCAGTGTGCTGATGATGCAGTATGCCTCCGGGGCGCGAGCTCCTTTACCTCCTGGCTGAAGATGGAAAAGTGTGAGAGACAAACTTCACAAAACATTTCCAGCAGAGCAGACACTGACCAGCAGCCTCCTGCAGTAGCCGTTCCTTCTGCTGCCATCGATCTCCGTCAGGACAAAGGAGAAGGTCTCACTGATAACAACAAGATGCAGCTCAATGACAACCATCAGGTTTTCATGCCAGATAAACACGCTCTGCATCAAAGTCTGTTTTCTAAAACATAACAAGTAACTTTGGTAACACTGTGTGAAAAGAAAAGTCATAACTTCTCCTGAGTTAGATTTTTAGGATCAGATCACGATGGTTTTAGATGGAACTTCACTCTACCTGTGGTATTCTGTCAGAGGAGCCCAGCTGATGCCCTCTGGGAAACAGAAGAGTGTGATGGCTTTTAAGGTCTTCTCCTCCTCCTCCTTCTGCTTCCTCGCCATCCCGTCTCTCTGAGGGAGACAGATTAGACGTCAGACCCTCCTCTCCTGCTTCAGCCTCACCACATCTCAGCTGAAGAGCTTGTTCACCTCCACTCAGAAGACAACACTCGAGTCCAGCAAGGAGATGGGAACAGATCATCATTAGTCACTGATGGCATTAGAGATTTCAATGCTAGCTGTTGCTGCGAAGCCTTATCAAAAAGCACGAGTGAGAGGTGTCAAGACTGAGGGGGAGGGGCCAGTCTGTTGGCGTTGTGGGTGGTCCTTCCACACTTCCAACAGAATCCAACTTTAAGTCTGGTTGAAAAATCTCTGCTCCAGTCAGAATAAACATGTATGGCGTGACGTGTGTGTAGGGGATTTTTTTTTTCAAAACTCACTTTTTATTAGTTTTCTTTTCTGTTGTCTGACACAAGAACCCGGCTACTCATGGGCGAAGGCAGGGGACACCCCTGGACTGGTCGCCAGTCTGTTGCAGGGGCCACAATCACACACCCATACACACTCACATTCACACCTAGGGACAATTTAGATTAACCAATTAACCTATGAAGCATGTTTTTGGACGGTGGGAGGAAGCCGGAGTCCCCGGAGAAAACCCACGCATGCACGGGGGGAACATGCAAACTCCACACAGAAAGGTCCCCCAGCCAGGACTTGAACCGGGAACCTTCTTGCTGTGAGGCACAACCACTGCGCCACCGTGCAGCCCATCTTCTCCAAATCCACAAAACACATACAGACTGAATGAGCAAACTGCCACGAACCCTCCAGCAAAGATCCTGTCAGAGATCCTAGAAGAACATGATCCGCTTCCCTTGCCGTTCCACTCTGCCTTCCTCTCGAGCCGCTAAGAGAACCTTCTTCTTGGCTGTGAGCCTCACAAACCGCACACCATGGTGGTTCCCTTCTCATCTCGGGCTGACTCTGTCAGAGCGCTGGATTTCAACGTCCCACATGACGTTGAAATCGTTTGGCTTCTCAGGACGTATTTTTGTAAGGGTTTCTCTACTAGCTGCATTTATAATATTTTGAATAATAAAAACCACTCTTTTTTGGCAGGTGGGATGGGGGGTGGGGATCAAGGAGAAAACTTTCATGCAGCCATCTTTGTTGCCTGCTCTACTGGAAGTCAAACTAGGGGGACATTTTTTAATGAACTTCACTTTATTTTGTAGCCCAGAACTAAGCTGTACTAAATTGGAGACCAAACTGTGGGAAAGTAAGGACTTTGGGGATGTCCATTCAACCATGATGGTCAAGACCACTGAGCTGAAAACCATCTTTAAATCATCCCAAAGCAAACCAATAGGTCCTTCTGGGTTTCTCCATTATTACAGGCCTACAGTTCTGAGCCCCTTATGCATCATGAGAGACTTACCTTTGGGAACTGGTAGGTGATCTGAGGCTCATAGCTGTTGCTGTCTTTGGTCTTCTTGAGGCTTACCACCACCAAATACTCAAAGAAGTACTGTCCACTGGCGTATCGGTGCTGCTTGGAGGCGTTGTCTGCTGCGGTCGGGCCTGCTGGCTCAGTGGACTCTGGCTCTTCAAATTCTACAGAGGAATGTAGAAAAACATGGATCTTCATGGTTTCGGTCTGGATGGATGTGAGAAGGTCATTTGCAAAAAAAAGTGTCCAGGATCCGGCATTAGAACTGACAGAATATCAAAAACACATCTTTCAAGTTGACTATCAGCATGTTTTATGATACCGTATATCTTCTAATAATGGCTGTCTCTAATAGACACTGGTCTAGAATAAAAGCAGAGTCTAACAAGTGTTAGTTGTAATAGACGCCGGTCCCTAATAGTGGCCGGGCTCCTTTAAGACCAACACCCCCCTGCACTGTGCAGCAGTCAGGCAGAGGATGGAGCTGGCTGTCTGTGGCGTCCAGCCAGTGTAGCATGGATCACAACATTTTGGTTCATTTCATTTTGTTGAAACTTTTGGTATATACCAAAGAACATTCTGGTGATGAATTTGAACCACATTCTGGGATGAATCCTAAACAAATCAGAGAATGTTGCAAACAGATTGATGAAAGAGCGAAGACGGCTGCAGAAAGAAAAGGAGCAAACCCATTTCCTGGTGTTTATAGTGGATCAATCCCTGGATTCTCCTGAACTTTATTTCATCTTCTTACCACACTGGATCCCTTTCGGGGCAGCAAGATTTCTGGAACCGTCTAGTCTGCTGCTGTTGGACTAACCCCGGGCCCACACTGCATGTGGTCCAGTGCGGCTGCAGAACGGTTTAGCTACGGTTGGTAACTCGGATTTAAATATGACGTCATAGTAAACAAACCCTCATTCCGCTGTGATTTAAGAGTATTTTCACAACACTTCTTTTTCTGCGTGACTCACCATCAAACAATGGATTTACAAAGGTGGGCGTACTTTTCTTAACTTTCTAATCTGAGTGTGAATGTCTGTGTTACACGAACTCACCATCAAGTCCAACAGCCTGTGATATCTCAGCCCAGACTCTGTCCTTTTAGTTATTATCCTTATAAAAAGAATGTGTTGTTTCAAAAAGGATGGGGTGGTTCTGGATCTCTGTGATCAGCCTCTTGTCGTCCATGGTGTTATATGGCCGACATTGCGCTCTACCACATGCTTTGAGACTCCAGTATCAGCAGAAATGACGTCATGTTTATTACAACAGAGAGAAAACAGCGAGTACAGCAAAGTGAGTACAGCAAAATATGTTTCATTTTGAAAAATGGTTCAATTTCACAATAAAGTGCTACAGTTCAAGTCTGGCATTCGGAAAAAATTTGAAGCCAACAAAATGGATACAGAGCGCCGCAGAGGCCAGACTGGATGCAGTCTGAGTGAGTGCCTCTTGCACTTTTCATGTTACGTAAAGACTGGCGTCTGCACCGCACCAGAGCCAGAACGCATGCGGTGTGAACCCAGGGTAAGGCGGTACACTTTAGAGCTGGAGCAAACACTCGCAATGCGGCTACCGGGAGAGGCGCTGGCAGCCAGACAGAGACCCGGTGCAGGACGATAAAGCAGTCTGCTAGGGCCTCCTGAACTTTATTTTCATTGAGGCCTCTAAAAAAGTACACAGCTGGAGAGAAGCTCTCTGTTGCTTGTAGAAGATTCTAAATGTTTTCATGAACCCAAACACTGAGACATGATCACTGATGTTTTTATAGAGCTTTTCAAAATAAATCAACCTGATCTCTTAACATCATCTGTCTTTCATGCATGGTAAATTAAAAAAAACACAGACATCACTCCATAAAGCTAATGGCTAAAAACATTAGCTGGTAGCTCAATGTAGCTAACGGCTAAAAATATTAGCTGCTAGCTCCATGTAGCTAACAGGCTAAAAACATTCGCTGCTAGCTCCGTGTAGCTAACAGGCTAAAAGCATTAGCTGCTAGCTCCGTGTAGCTAACAGGCTAAAAGCATTAGCTGCTAGCTCCATTTAACTAAGAGATTCTGACATTCACATTTTCTTTTAACTGTACTTTGGTCTCACATTAAATACAGGTGTGTGTGTGTTGGGGGGTAACAGGAGCTCAGAGAATGAAAGCTGGAGTGGCTACAACAAACACACGAACCAAAGTTCATTCAGCGGGGGTCAGACTAAAAGAGCAGCATTTCCAGCTCTGATAACAAGTTTGATTAAAGCTGTAAACAGAGTCCAATGACCTGCAGCTGCCTATACCCACCCACACACTCAAACACACCATGCTTCCTGTAGCTAGCACCTGTTTGCCCTCAAAGGCAGTGGTGCTTTACAGCAACAGAATTGTTTTTGTCATGCTGCTTTCTGCAATATTTGCTGATTATTTTGTTTTCCACTTGTCCCTGACAGTGGGTTGTTATGTTTGTCTTGCTCTTACCAGTAACACATTACATATCACATGACCAGGTTCTGCTTGGGATAAAGTTTAACAGTACGCAAATCTGCACAAAAAACACACTAATGGACCAAGAAGTGAGGACACTCCCACTTCCTGTGCAGCACAAAGGAGAACGCGATAGGAGCAACATCACACTCACTGCCCCGCTCTCGTCTGCCTCTGCGGAAGGAGGACCACATGGTGCTGATCCTCTTGAGGGCCCCCTGCGGTCCATCCTGATGTTCATTTGTCACTGGGCTGGCACCTGAATAAAACAGAACCAGAGCCTGTTAGAACAGCAGCCGCAAACCAGAACGTCCCTGCACTTCCTGTGATCATACGCAGAACTTGCTTTTGCACAGAGAGCCATCAACAGTCCATTCAGTCATTGAACATTCAACATTCAGTTCTTACAAACAGTTTATTTTAGTTTTTATTCAACAGTGTTTGTTCCAAAAACTGAATGCTGCTTCAACCTGACAGACCTCAGGCTAAGTCTCTGTTCTGGTTTCCAGAGAAGTTCTGTTTCTTTAAACTGAAGGAAGGTCTGTCTCATATTACCGACCCTTCTCTACTTTCATCATATAACTTTTTGCCACATCAGTTAATTTAGGAGGACTAAGTCCTGCTAACAAACTGGATGATTGAGTCATCTGTAAATGAAACCATCAGATGTATTTGTTCAACCAGAATTCCTGCTCATAGATCTATCTGTCAGCAAATGGATACATCAGAACTGGAGCAGAGCAGGGAGACTTTACCCTCCCTCTGAGTCGCTGCATCACAAACCTGAGCTTTTTCAAACTGCAGGATTTTATCTGCATTCCTGATCTATAACGATTTAAATAAAGAAATACTCAGAAATGCAGATCTGTCCTTACATTTTTTTATATCCTGTGTCTTGTAAAAGTATTCACACCTCTTGAACGCATTATGACCACAAACAGAAATATATTTTATTGGAATTCTTTATGAAAGACTAAGAAAAAGTGACACACACTTGTGAAGTGGAAAGAAAATTATACAAGAGTTCAAGATTTTTTTTACAAATGAAAAACTGAAAAGTGCAGTGTGTAAAAGTATTCAACCCCCTTTTCTCTGAGTGCATCAATTTCCTTCAGAAGTTGCTTGATTGGTGACTGATCAAATGTTGACTTCATGACTTCATAGAGTCCTCCTGTGTGTCATTTATCTCAGTACACAAATCCAGCTGTTTAGTGACAGTCTCTGTGGTTTGTCAAGAGAATATTGGGGAGAAAACAGCATCATGAAGTGTAAAGAACACCAGACAGGTCAGGGAGAAAGTTGTGGAGAAATTGAAAGCAGGTTTAGGCTAGAAAAAGATTTCCCAAACTTTGAACATCCCACAAACCACTGTTCAGTCCATCATCCACAAATGGAAAGATTTTGACACAACTGCAAACCTACCTAGACATGGTCGTCCACCTAAACTAACAGACCGAACAAGGAGAGCACTGATCAGAGATGCAGCCAGGAGGCCCATGGTGACTCTGGATGAACTGCAGAGATCTACAGCTCAGGTGGAGGAATCTGTCCATAGGACAACCATCAGTCGTGCACTGCACACATCTGGACTTTATGGAAGAGTGGCAAGAAGAAAGAAAACCACAAGAAGTCCTGTTTACAGTTTGTCATAAACCATGAGAGTGACCCAGCAAACGTGTAGAAGAAGGTGTTCTGGTCAGATGAGACCAAAATGGAACTTTTAGGTCTAAATGCAAAGAGCTATGTGTGGAGGAGATCTAACACTGAACATCACTCTTGTATAATGTTCTTTCTACTTCACAAGTGTGTGTCACTTTGTGTTGATCTTTCACATAAAATTCCAATAAAATATTTCTATGTTTGTGGTCATAATGTGAGAACATGTGGAGAAGTTCAAGGGGTGTGAATACTTCTGCAAGTCACTGTATATCCTCCATGAGAAAAATGCTGCAAGGACACCAAAAACACAATTTTCATTGGAGTGGGTCTTTAAACTTGTTCTCTTGGGGTAAGAGAACTCTGCCCCCCTGGAAAGGTTGTTTACAGTTTTTAAAGGAGATCTTACATTAATTAGTGCACTGTAGTGAGACTAGTCAAACATTCAAAGGCGATATTAGTACTGGGGTCATCAAGGTGGAGAATACTAACCTGAATCCTTTCAGTGACCACAGGAACATTGGAGGACAAAACATTACACTAAGCAAACAAGTTTCAGCAGTTATGCAGCCAAACTGACACCATGAAACATTACCAGAGAAAACGGTTTAAAGGATCCATGGTCAAACCCACATGAAGCTGACCCTACACACCATACACAAAGGTTGGTCTGCTAAAAGTGTGTGGATGACATTCCTGAGCAGAGGCTTGTTTTCATAACCTGTCAGGCTGAAGTAATGTCTGACTCAGGATGAAACCAGCTCCCAATCACAAACAGGCAAACAGCCTGAGAGCCGAAAGCTGCCTGTCCAAAGGGAGCGACGACAGCGAGCCGCTGTGTGTGCTGCACCCCCCAGAAGCAGACAAATCAGCTGTTTATCTGAAAACCCAGGGGAAGGAATGTCCTTGCTGCGCTACGTTCAGGTGCAACAGGAAAAGTTGTGTTCACATCAAGCCGCACAATACGAGATAAGTTCCAAAGCAAAGGTAGTTTTCCAAACACAGACAAGTGCTGGCACGCAGGGACGCCCCGTGCTCATGCTGGTTTTAGGCAACACCAGGGAGCAGCAGGAATGGCAACAGGCACTGTCACAATCCCAAGCCTGAACCAGAGGTCCTCCCATAGACAGAATGTAAAGAGAAAGGGACCAATTATCCCCCCCAGCCCCTCGCGTTCCAAATACAAAGAACCCGCTGATCTCAAAAAGCCAAAATCCCATAGATCTCCATAGAGAAATTAACAGTTGTTACTCAGTCATTCTGTTGGTCAGAATAATCATTCTTGATCTGATACATTCTTCTTAACATCTTCTTGCTAATCCTCCATTTTTTCATGATATTTTTTCCTTTTTCGTAAGTTATTAAAGTTTTAAACTGACCAGTCAGATGCCTCAGGAACAGAATGTGGCGCCAAAATGGCCAAGACTGTACGGCAGAAAAATGGCAACTGAATTGACTTCATTTTGTTGGAACTGGAGGTAAAGCATTTCCCTTGTGTGATGTTTATCTCTATGTATGTCAATGGATCCTCCTCATCATCATCTTTTGGTGTTTCACTTGACAAGAAAAGAAAACTTCTTTAGTGGAAGCAAAGAAAGTTCAAAGTCCCACTCCAATCATCTTTTGATCTACTGTGCAATTGTTCCCAGTGGGGAATGATGCCGTTTTTAGCCTAAATCAGATAATGTATGTCGTTTTCTAGGACATAGTTTCTGCAGAGCGGCACAAGTTTATCCAAAATTCACCTCTGAGTTGTGGGCAGGACTGTTGGCGCAGAGTAAGCCTACTTTCATTTCCTAAAATCCTTTGTTTAAACGCCATCCCACTAGCTTACAGCCTCTCACACCCCCAAGCTAACATTAGCAGCGCAGCAACATTGGCGAGCATTATTGTACCTATCCAGCCGTACAGTTTAGAGCCAGATAGATAGATAGAGCCAACTACAAGTTTGTAGTTTTCCCTAAGGGACATCAACCCATTGCTGCAATTGGCACTAAAATAAGAATAAAAGTCACTGTCAAATTTTGGAACCCTTTTTCGTCAAAACATTGTTGTTCTATTACACTCGTACAAGCGTTTTCAAACAGCATGTTTTTAATCTGCTCCTGATTCACCACAGTTTAAATAAAGAAACATTTAAGCTGATTTCTTGTAGAAATGTCTTTCATTGTGAGAGAAATGCTACAAGAACACGTTAAAAACACACACAAACGGAGTGGTTCTTTACGTTCCAACCTGAAAACTGAGGATTTTCTGTGGAAACTTGAATTCTTTTGCAGATTTTTCAGCCTCACATAACTTCAGGAAAAAGTCCTAAAATCTGAACTCCTCCAGCAACTCATTTATCATTTTTCTAGAGTCAGTTTTCTAAAAGCATGCTTCAGTTTTTATCACCTTCTTTTCTTCTTACTGTCATTTTACAGCAAAGGTAAAAACAACCACTGTTCAGTTGAAATGCTTGTAAACAGTAATGCTTCCATTCAGATTGTTGAAAGCTCACATTTTCTCTTTATTGCATCAAACTTTATTCAAACCGTTCTTTTCTTCTCTCTATTTTGCATTATTCTTATTTGCTAGTTTTTTTAACGACATCTTTCTAGAGAGCTTTTAGAGCATTTCATGGGTTTCCCTGTGAAGTTCTGGCTGGCCGGGCCTGTTCGGAGCTCTGAGCAGAACACTAGAGCTGAGATGAAGGTCTGTGCTTCTACAGCCCGGGCTGACAGAGGAAGAGGAGGCTGCAGGTCCAGAACTTCCTTTCAGACTGACCCTTGAGTCGTCAGAAGCAGGAGATAGGAGCGCGTGCGCACGCGCGTGCAGCTCTGTGGGTATGAGAGCAGCACAGCCTGAGGTTCCTCGACATGTTCCAACAGAGAACCACAGGAAGGAATCCATGGATCCTCATCCTGATCCTCCACAACACAAAACCCGACCAGAACCAGAACTTCACATTTCTGTGAAGAAGATTACTTCAGAAACTGGTAACAGTTTTAAAAGCTCAGAATATCAAACATTTCTCTCAAACTTCAAACAGGTCCTGGCTCCGTTTTAGTTCAGGAATAAAAGTCCAAACCCCAAAGAACCGGACCGGACCGTCAGATCCAGACATGGACCCGCACACTCACTCCATCTGTCCCTCCTCTCCTTCTGTCCTCTCCTCCGCCACTTCACCGCGTCGCTCATGTCCCCGTGCACGAGCTCACAGCCGCGCGGCACCGGAACCGCTCTACGGCGCGAGGCACTGCCTGAGAGGAGCCGCGCTGCTGCGTTCAAGGCCGGCGCGGAAAACGACTCAAGAGTGAAAAGTGGTTTTACATTGAAGGAACCTGAGTGGAGGTCAAGTCACGTGGTGCAAGCGACTTTTCACAACATCCTTAAACCAAACGTGACGCCATCAAACAACAACAAAAGATTTAACGCACAGGGATCTATTTTTGCCCACTGATCAATGTTAGGATTGTTTTTCTGTGTGGTGAAGATAATCTAAAACAATTTAAAGCAAAAATTAAACTGAAAGTAACAGTAGAGGAGGCAGCAACGTGACAAACGATCTGCTGAGAAGTCTTCAGGTGAGGCAGACAGTAGCAAACTCTTTGGGGGTGCTCATGAGGAAAGGCCTTTGTGTCTCATTTCCATTGACTGTATAAAAGAACTGGACTCAGTGACCCCTCCCAATCGCATTGCGAACAGGAAGTGGTCGCTGGCTCCAAAAAGCCAAAATCCCATAGGTTTCCATGGAGAAATAAAACAGTTGTTACTCAGTCATTCTGTTGGTTAGAATAACTATTCTTGCTCTGATACTTTTTTCTTAACATCTTCTTTCTAAATCCTCTTTTTTCATGATGTTTTTTGTTTATCACAAGTTATTCAACTTAGAAGCTAACCAATCAGATGCCTCAGTAAAACTGTATAAAACAACCTTCCTAAAATAACGTTTAGAGTGTGTGCATGTGCACGTGCACACTAACACAGACACACATTTTTAAAGACGGCTCTTCTCACAGTGACAAAGAATTGACTTGATGGATCAGATCGTCTCCAATGATGTGGGATTTGCTGTGGCTTGTTGTGATGCAGAGCTGTGGCTCACATCACAGAAACCAGCTTCCTTTTAGGGACACTGGGGTCTCCTCAGAAATAAGAGGTATGTCCGTGTTTTTGTTTGAGGCTGCTGCCTCAGTAAGCAGTCTACTGTGTTTGTTTCTTCTACGCTTGAACTGCTTCTGTGTTTCTGATGCCATCCAGCTTCAGCTCTACACATTGGAATCTGAGGGGAGGCCATTGCACACAAAAACAACACGTGAGCAGTGAGAGTCAACACGTCTGTGAAACGACACTCAAAAAAGGGGAAACTATCACTCCAGGCTTAACTGTATGGATTCACAGATGGAGTGTTTGTACTGTGTATCAGGAACTGACAGACGTCATATGAAGTACCACAAAGAAGCCAACAAAGCATGGCGGAAACCGCTTTCAGGGAGTGATTGATTTGATCTAAGTAAAGCACACTGCATTTGAAAAGCACCTTCAGGATTAAGAGGTATAGAAGCTCAGGAATGAAAGGTAACACAGACTGATACCAAAGCAAAAGTCATCTTCAAGCAGAAAACAAGGAACCAAGCTGCCTCTTCTAAGCCACAGCCGTGGGAACTTCTCCATTTGTGCTGGGTTTGTGCAGAAGAACGTTTCAAACGTCATCTGATCGTGTCTTCTCCTGAGTCACAGTGGACTCTGTGGAACCTGCTAGAGATTCTGCTCCACATACCTGATTCATCCTGCAGGTCTTCAGGAGGACTGTGGTGTGGAGACACATCTTCATTTGGGGTAAATTCTGTGTGCCGAACAAAAAGATCCGTTAATATTCCCATCAGCCCTGTTAATGAAAAGCTGTTCCCCCAAAACATCTCCTCCCATTTTGGTTTGACACCAGACCTTCCAGAGAAGATCTTTCATGGAGGACCTGGAACGCCATGCTGCTGTTTACCAGCAGACCTGACAGGTTTTCTGCTGAAAGATCTAAATCGACTAGGAACTGTTTGGGTTTCCTGGACCCACACAAAGGCACAGTGTCAGGATTTTATCCTTCAAAAGCATGTTTTCTGTTTTTAGAGGATGTCCTCACATGTAAATACACTTTGCAAGAAAATGTGTCCTAAACATATTTTTGGAAGGACAGAATAATTTTGTGCTTCTGCAATAACATTATGTCCTTGTGTGAAAAAGATTTAAGGTTGTAAACATGGTTGGTTCTCACAACAGCACACAAACACGCACACACACAGATCTGAACACTCTAATTCAACTTCCAACCTCATGAGACACATGCTCAGTTTGAACTGATTAGCAAATCAGTAACTTTCTCCTGCCAGCGGCCAGGAGAAAGTTACTGATTTCTTCATTCTCATGTCACAATGTGAGGACCTTATTTTTTGTGGGTTAGGAGGGGCTGGCCTTCAGAGTGCAAGTTATTAGAGGAATACTCAGAGATGTGTAAACGGATCAAAATAAGGCTTTGGGGTTTAGCAAGCAAGTGAGCCATGCCACCCTCTGTGTCGCAGGCCGAACGCCGCTGCCCTCGGTGTCGCGAGGAGAATTCCACTGCTCTCAGGAGCGTTCAAAGATGGCTGTTATACTGGAGATGCAGAGCATGATGTGAAACTTCTGAAATGATGTGAGACTTACAATAGATGACCAGTCACAAAACTTAACTACCCCGTTCCAGCCTCTGGGGGGCAGCACACAGAAGGCCTGGGGCTATAATTTCAGAGTTTAAACATAGCTTTATACCCTTTAAAAGCTCAAAAAAGTTGATTTGGTATGACATAGGCCCTTTAAAATAGTTTTAAAACATGAAAAATAATTCCTAAAGTTTCTAACTTTTGCTTCAAATTTAGTTGATTTACAGCTTTATGAAGCCATCAACATCAAATCAAGGAGTTTTGGGGAGGGAAGCAGCCAGGAGGAAGTGTTGAAGAGGAGTCTGCAGGTGAAAGATGTGCCAACAGACTTCTGCTGGTTGAAGTTGTCAGGAGTTGCTCACCATTTCCACGTGACCCATCTCACAGGGCTTTCAAAGCAAGACTCTGGGGATTCAGGAGTTGAACTGTTATCCAGAGAACAGCAGAAGTGAGCTGCTCCATATGCTTTGTTTGCATTTTAGTCTTTTGATTTTTTGTCACAAAATTCTGACTCACAGCAATAAGAGAGACATCTATGAAATAGGAGGAACTTCTGTCTTCATAAAGGATGGGGTTTCCATTGTTATGAGTGCTGATGTTTACAAAGGCTTTTGTTTGCTGGCAGCTAGAGTTTCAAGTCCATTTTGGTTGCTTGTGACAGCAGAGGCTCCTCCTTGGCTTTTGGAAGCTGGATTGGCATATTTAGATTCAGAAGAACATGTTTGCAGGTCACGCATCATGGAGATGCAACATCTTCCATTAGAAAAAACGGTTTCTCTTCTTGCCCATAACTACTGGGTATTTGTCCCACAGTGATGACACAGGTTTCTATGTGATCCCTGCTTCCATTGAGATCAGGTGTGATTCTCAAGCTTATGCTTTTGTCATCTGTTATGCTATTTTCAGACCTGTTGGCATTCTGGTATTATTATTAAGGATGGACAGAAGGTACTGTGTTCTGACCTGTCCTGCAGGACTCCCGGGCAGATGAAAAAGAGCGCAGCCCCCTCCGGCGTGAAAACCCCCCCTCCTCTTCACTGTTGTGTCTCTCTGCAGATCATTATCATGAAAATAATGATATTAATAAAGTCTATATTTACATAACATTTGTTTTCAACAAAGTCTGTAAAGAATGACATCTGTTTTTAAAGTTTCTGAAAATTGTTAATAACAAAGTTAGTAAATAATAAACTCTAATTATTTAATGATTGTATAATTACTGTGAGATTTTGATTTTTTTTGTAAAGTAAATATTTACCTGTTTGGAATTTACAATCTCTTATTTAAACGTGTCTCTTTAAGACACCCTGTTAAAAGAACAGTCTGTTTTTATCATAGTTTATAGCTAACAAAGTTTTTAGCTGCAATTAAAAAAGTGTGCTTCACTGTCAAACAAAACATAGTGTTTCAACATAAAACGTGTTCAAAGGCTGCCATACAATTTTAAGTCAAGATAACACACTTGATTTGTTGTGTTAACATAACCAACTGCTCAAATATCTTGTTAAACCAAAGTACTGGTGTATTATTCTCATGTAGATTTGAAAGTGATGTCAACTTCTTTTGGTTATAACTTCAATATTTTTTCTCATTAACTCATTAAAAAACTTAAGTTGTGCTAAGCAATGAGTTTTACTCAAATTAAGTTGCAAATGTTAGTCAAAAATACTGGCATTTTTATTATACTAGACCTAAAGAACACTTGAAAAAAAGGAAAACACCCTAAATCAGAACTACAATAGTTGAACACCAAGATTCCTCATCCATTCATTCATTTCCTTTTCCCACTGCATCCCTCAAAGGGCTGGCTGAGCCCAACCGGGCCACAGTTGGGTAAAAGGCCGGTTGTTGCAGGGCCACACAATCACACACTCACAATGTAGGGCAGGGATAGGCAACTCCAGGGCCGCAGTGTCTGCATGATTTCCAGATATCCAAGCCTTACTCTGTCAATGAGAACACGCCAGAGCACGGTATGCTGGTGAGTGTGCAGGAATGTGGCCCTCGAGGCCTGGAGTTACCTATCCCTGATTTACAGTAATCGATCAACTTATGAAGTATGATTTTGGAGTGGGGGAGGAAACGGGTAGAATGGACATTTTCCCGCTTAGCGCCATTTACTGGTTGCGAATTGGAAGGCTAAAAGAAGATCATACTTATGATGTCAGTCAACTGCACGTAAAATCTCATTAAGAAGTTTTGTTTAGTTGAGACGTTTTTGACCTAAAATTTGAATTTAAATGAACAACATGACCTTAGTTGAATTACAATAATACATTAGAACAACAAAAACGCTGAAATGCAAGTGTTTGTATGGAGATGGTGATTTAAAATGTTTGTTTTTTATGAAGTATGTAGTTAGTGTAGACTGGGCAGAACAAAATAATTTACTGACATTTGTTTAACAATGTTTGTAAATGGTGAACTCTGCAAAAACCAAAGTGTTTGTAATTTTTGGTCTGTTTTTGATGAACTCTATAGTATTATTGTGTCATCCATAAAGTCTGTCTTTAATGAAATGTGTTGATAACAAAACTGAACAGGGACTCACTTTTCACACGCAGGGAGGAGAAGCTGAAGCTCATGCGTCCGTTTGGAGACTGCTGCTCCATGTTCTGAAAGCACAAAAGAAAAGATGAACCGGGTTTAAACACAAAGGAACATGACCATCCTCACCCCCATCCTCTGGTGCAAAGATTTGAGAACAGCCATGTCTCCATGTTCATTTATGGTCAGCTGAGCGGGTCTGCACGCTCGTTCAGACGCCGATCACAGCAGAACTTCTCCGATCCCTCCTGGCCTTAAAAGGAGCTGAATCAACCTCAGACCTGCTTTTTCTTTCACCGTGGAGTCACAAGCAGTGGCTCCTGAGGCTGCAGCAGAGCAGTCCAGTTCAGCGCCAATCTGACCTGACCTGTCGCTCTGCCTCACTTCTCTGGTGCAGGTTTCCTTACCAGCTTCAGCATCTTCATCAAGCAAGTGCTCATGAGCTTCTCGTGTACGCTGATGTGCACACTTCCCACGGCAAAGTAACAACATTTGTAGTTGGAGGGTGCAGGTGGGGCCAAAGCTGCACGTCCTAGTGGACTATCTATCTTGTTTGTTGTTCAATAAACTTTAGGTTCACTAATTGTTCTTGGAAAAATCTTTCAGCAGGAAGTGGCAGCTGTAGTGCTGCCGAAGCTGCTGATCTGTGTGCGCCTTGCACGGGGTCAAAGGTCCAGGAGGGAGTAACAAGCACCAGGTTGGATTCTTCTTCTGCTGTTGCTTCTCAAACACAGAAAGAAAGAACCAGATTGTGGATCTTGTTTCTGGTCAGAAGAACCATTTTCTCTGGTGTTCTTCATCAGAAAACCAAAAGAGTTTCTGTTTTTGTGGTGCAGGCTCTCACTGCAGCTTCCTCTGATGACTCACTTAAGTACTAAACTGTTTCTCATTTGAAGCTGCAGTTATTCTCAAGAAACATTTGTTTACTGAAGGATCTTCATCCATCTCCATTTGAATGAAGATTATTCTTCCTGGGACTCATTTTTTATGAATACATGCCGGTAAGCAAACATGACATATAATACAAAATCAATTAATTTAAACTACAGTTGTTCAAAGTTCCTGAAAGATTCAAAGCAAGAAAAGAGCTGAGACAGTAAAAATGTATTAATCTTCAGCTGGAATGAAAACTTTAGTTGTTCACTATATTCATTGTGGGTTACTAACTTGTTAACATTGTTTTAACTTTAGACATATGTTAATATTTGGGCTAACTCTCTGAACACACAGTCACAGGGCTCTGTGAGAATCTGTCAATCAAACGTTTCGAACGTTCAAGGTGAGGACCAGCAGACACCGAGTACTTTGACTGAGGCCTCTGACTGGTGGGTTTGTAACTGAATTCATAACTGAAAGTTTAAAATTGAAAGTTTAACTGAAATCAAAATTAGGATGATTAAGAACCTGTTAAAAAAGGATCGTGGCAAAAATGGTTATTCTGACCAATAGAATGACTGAGTAATAAAGTTTATTTTTCTGTAGAAGTCTATGGGAGTTTGACTTCTTGGAGCCAACAGGTACTTCCTGTTTGGAATGCCGGGGTGGGGGTGGCGTCAATCTGTCAAGTTCGATTACATTGGTTTTGACCCCCCACCCCCACCCCAGGCTGGTATACCACCTGAAAGTCTCCTAAAAACTGTGAATAAA
Organism: Adrianichthys oophorus; assembly: GCA_036245035.1. NCBI lineage: Eukaryota > Metazoa > Chordata > Actinopteri > Beloniformes > Adrianichthyidae > Adrianichthys > Adrianichthys oophorus. The sequence goes on along the minus strand of BSAI01000011.1, from coordinate 353,551 downwards.
GCATTAAGGGCCATTCCTAATACAGCAATCACAGAAACTAATGAACTGGTTTACACTTCAGCAGTGATCCTTGAGATGCTCGGCTATAATAGCAACCATGAGAGAAAACAACGCCCACCATAGAAGCAACAGTTGGAGGTTAAGATCAAGAAAGCTCAGAGGGAAGTGAGACAGATGACAGAGGCCTAAAGATTGCAATGAAAAATCAAGTTCCTAAGAAATACAGCCAGATGTCCACACCTGAAGCACTGGAAACTGCCAAACAAAGGCTGCTGGCCTTGAGCAGACACCTAAAGAGGTACAGAGAGACAATAAAGCCAGACGGATAAACAGACTATACACAACTCAACCTGTGAAAGTGTACGCTCAGTACAGCAGAGCGGACCCACCAAGGCAGTACTGAACAGAACTGAACAGAACTGAACAGAACTGAACAGTACTGAACTGAACAGAACTGAACTGAACAGTACTGAACTGAACAGAACTGAACAGAACTGAACAGAACTGAACTGAACAGAACTGAACTGAACTGAACAGTACTGAACAGTACTGAACTGAACTGAACTGAACTGAACAGAACTGAACAGAACTGAACAGAACTGAACTGAACAGTACTGAACTGAACAGTACTGAACTGAACTGAACTGAACTGAACTGAACTGAACAGTACTGAACAGTACTGAACTGAACTGAACTGAACTGAACAGAACTGAACAGAACTGAACAGAACTGAACAGAACTGAACAGTACTGAACTGAACTGAACAGTACTGAACAGTACTGAACTGAACTGAACTGAACTGAACTGAACTGAACAGTACTGAACAGTACTGAACTGAACTGAACTGAACTGAACAGAACTGAACAGAACTGAACTGAACTGAACTGAACAGAACTGAACAGAACTGAACACAACTGAACAGAACAGTACTGAACTAAACTGAACTGAACTGAACTGAACAGTACTGAACAGTACTGAACTGAACAGAACTGAACAGAACTGAACACAACTGGACAGAACTGAACAGTACTGAACAGAACTGAACAGAACTAAGCAGAACTGAACAAAACTGAACAGAACTGGACAGAACTAAGCAGAACTGAACAGAACTGAACAGAACTGAACAGAACTGAACTGAACAGAACTGAACAGAAATAAACAGTAGTGGAAAAGTATATGGGAGGAAGAGACTGCACATAACAGCAATGCTCAATGGTTGGTCTCTCTGAGTAAAGAGCACAGCAACCTCCCTGAACAGAATCCAGTAACCATCACAGTAGCAGACATCCAACAAAGAGCCTCAGGTATGAAGAACTGGACAGCACCGGGCCCTGACATGATACATGAATACTGGCTTAAGAAACTCACTGCACTGCATGAGCGCCTGGCAGCACAAATGAACCAGCTGCTAAGAGATGGACTCACCCTGAATGGTTAC
>BSAI01000011.1:283625-334671 GCA_036245035.1 Adrianichthys oophorus | reverse complement strand
CACACACACACACACACACACACACACACACACACACACACACACACGCTGTACAATAGAGACATGAAGTGGAAAGCGCATCAGCCGTGCACAAGCGTGTGCATGAGCAGCAATGTGAAGCAGACAGGCTCCTGCTTCAGATCGTCTCCTCCTCTCCTTTAAGGTCTTTATCAGCTTCTGTCTTCAGATGTCTCCATCCTGGCAGCTCTTGGCTTCAGGAGCTCCTTCCAGGAGAAATCTCAGAGATGGGGGTCTGCACCACTTATTCAGTCCATCTCTCTATGGGATGAGGGTGCTCTGCACCCCCCATTGAGCAGAAAGCTGCATTTTCCTCGAAGGGGCGTCCCTCCTGGTGTTGTTGGTTCCCATCAGCCTTCTTTGGAACACTGTCTGGAACTGCAGCAGCAGAGAGTCAGGCCAGCTCCACGGCCACATGTTCATACCAATCATCATCATCTCCTACCATGTGAGAGGTGATCGTGCTGCTTGCTGTGGTTGTGAGAGGGGAGGTGGTGGTGCGCACTGGGCTCTTGGCTTTGGCACAGTACATCTCCAGATCCTGAAGTTCACAGCCAGGAGGCCTGCAGCAGTGGTCCACAATGCCCCGCCCTCTAGGTCTAGAACCGTACCCGGACCAGGAGCCCTTACCTGCAGGGACAGACAGGTCAGCTTTCACACTCACATGTACTTCCACAGACAGACAGACACCAGCCTGTCCCCTACATGCAGTTATGATGACACTTTTATCATTCCAGCAGAATCTGCCCCAGCATGCAGACAGCAGCACATTCCCACCTTCATTTGTCATCAAATGTGTTCATCAACCAGATCCATGTAGTATTAGAAAAAATTTAAACTTTTCTTCTCCAATAATATAAGAACAGAGACAATATTTCAATAGCAGATTTAAAACAAGTTCAAATGAAAAAATGCTGTGAAGGCAAAAAGAAAACAAACAAACAACCCAAAAAGTATGAAATACAATCTAGTGTTAAATAAAAGAACAGAGATGATCTTCAGCAGGAAGTTAAAATCCAGACTGCTACCGGGCAGAATACTTCATTCCAACTGGATCCAGCTGCCTGTGATGTCATTTGGGTGATGTCATGGAGTTCACCTTCTGCTTAGTGTTGAGGTCAAGAGCTGACCTTTACTCTGACAAGACGACACAGCTTCACCAATCATTTGTGGTTCCCCTCCATCAGCATCTTTCTGAGCAGGAGGTGAGAAAGCTGTGGCTGTACTCCTAACACTCATACGCTTGCGCTCTGAACGAGTTCTGTTTGCTGACTTCCAGCAGCCTGATAGCAAAGTGACCTTGAGCCAGAGGCATTGAGGTAAAAGGGCCTGCAAATCCCACTGCCAGGTCCACAAGTGCTGCTTTGTACATGAGAGCTTCCGAGGTGTTCCGAGGCAGCACATGGCGTCGAGGTCAGGTGGTTTTGTTGTGGGCGTGGCAGCCTGATAACACGCCACAGCATTTTCAAGATGACCGTGAGCATATCTGTTAAACATCTGTGTCAGTGCTGGAACCTTCAGTGTATCAGAGTCTGGAGATTGTTACCATCAGCAACAACAAATCTGCATCTCTGCTGCAGCCCGAGCAGCTGAGGCCTGCAGGTCGTCAAAGAGGCTTGTTCACAGCCTCAGTGCAGTCTGCCACCGGACTCGAATCAGGTCCAAACCCCAGAATGTGAGGACATATCAAAAAGAGAAGATCAGATGAAACACCTGAGTCTTATGAACAGAATAAAACAGGCTTTTTGATTGACAGGTGGCAGTTAAACAGATTGGAATGCCTCACTTGGCCGGTTCAACAATTAATCCAGCAATGACATCATATTCTGGCAAGATGAGGATGACCATGGAGCCACCAATGCCAGGACTCAAGGGTCCTCCAACTTGACCATCAATGCTTTTGATCTGGCAAAAGGGCTTAAAGACCTTCTGCTGAAAATCGGACAAACCGCTTCATCCAGCTCTGGGTTCGGTGCACATTTACTGGTCTTCTGAGAGGTTATGGATTCTCTGATGCTTCAAACAGCTCAGAATTACTGAAACTGTCTTCCTGTGAATGCAGCAAATTCTGCAATCATGTTTGAAAAATCTGTCAGGTTCTTCGCTGTAATTGAGGATGCAGGAACTCCTCATTGTCATCACTGTTCAGACTTTTGGTTTCTTCTCATTTCTGGTGATTGACAGTTGTGCTGAGGACAGTAAAAACACTCAAAGCTTGTGTCGATCCTCGCTCAGCCATCAGCATCCTCCTCAGAGGTGGACATGTCCTCAGCAGAACTCACCGATGTAGATGCCTCGGTCTCCGCACACAAACAGCAGGTCGCTGAGCAGCTCCGAGCCACAGCGCAGTCTGGCTGCCTCTGCCGAGAGAGCAGAGCCCCACAGGCTCAGGCTGGACAGAAACACGCAGACCTGAACACCGAGCACCTGGGGGGGCAGCAGATACACCTGTTAGCAGGTACATGGACACTCTTCTGGTGCAGCGCCTCATCTATGTTCTTTAAAACCTCCGTGGATCACAGTCTCCTCCAGAATCTATTAACTCAAAGATTTTTGGGGTTTCTCTGCTGTCAGTCTGGACAGCTGCAGTTTACCTTCAGCACAGTCTGTCTGAAAACAGTTGGAATGAAATGTTTTTGTTTGGGACCAAAGATCAGGTCAAAATAGTTTCTGTGTTCTCCTGCAGCTGGAAAAGATATACAACATAAGACGGATCCCCTTTTATTGTGGTGGGAGTAGAAGTTTGTGGATTTGGTGAGAACAGGTGAGCTTCTGTCTTTACTCTGACACCAGAGGAACTAGAAAAAAGCAGACAGATGCATCGTTTGGGGAAAACAACTTACTTTTAAATGTGTCACATTCTATGACCTTTTTACTACCATGTACACACCGGGGCAGAACCAAGGTTCAGCTTTGTTTCCTGTTAGTGCCATTGTTCTGTTGCAGTTTGTCTGCTGCGTGTCCTCATAGAGGAGCTCACAAAGAGCCTTGTTCCACTTCAGTCACAGATTCAGACTTCCCAGTTCAGCTCTGAGTTAGCATGTCAGCCATGATGCTAGCGGCATGGCTGTGAAGTCCTAACCGTCTGGTGCTCCGAGACATTCATATTCACAAGACCATGAAGCACAGGAATGGTGAAGTTCGGTTAGAGTTCATTACCTGCCTTCCTTTCTGCTGCAACATCAGGTTGATTTGATTTGATTCCTTTAAACAAAGTCCCAGTTAAACACAATTTGACTCTGAGGTTAAACATTTAAAAAGGTCATAGATAAAAACAGAATAAAAGCGCCAGCAGAGTGTCATACAGGACTGAAATGATTCTAATGAACAGTGAAGTCGATTGACTAACGTTCAGGAGTGTTCCACAGTTTTGGTGCACAACAAGAAGCAACTCTCAGCTCTTTCCTGGACCCCGGTTCCTACAGGGTAAGCTGGTCAGCTGACCTCCGGCTCCATGAGCAGTGAGAGAGAGGTGAGCTCAGAGAGGAACAAAGGACAACAGGAGAAACTCAAACTAACTCTATGCTGATGCTTTCAACAGGACTGGTCCCTCAGAACATGAGAGCAGCGTCTGCTCCAGCTGGAGGGACCAGAGTTTCACTAATCTAACAAAGATGTAATGAAGACACAGAGAGCTGTCTCAGGAGCTGCTGTGGCTTCACTTTCTCTGCTTTAATGACAGAAGCAGGACTTTACCACAGAACTGATCAAGTTTAAACCACTTGAACGTTTGATGCAGTTTCTTTCACCAAAGGAGCCTGATCCGCTGTGGAGGGTTCAAACACCTTCACTAAAACTCCTCAAGCTCAGAGCCAACCTTTGATTTTGTGGAAACATGACAGAAGTTTTCGTACATGATATCCTGGAAAGACAGCAGCAACCTCATTTTAGAAAATAAGCATTACCAAACAGAAAAATCTAACTATTGGATGCAGGCGGGGTCCACCCTGGACAGTTCACCAGTCTGTCACAGGACCACACAAAGAAACAACTGCACACACACACGTTCATCCATCCATCCATCCATCCATCCATCCATTCATTCATGCATCCGTCCGTCCGTCCGTCCATTCATGCATCCATCCATCCATCTATCCATCCATTCATGCATCCATCCATCCATCCATGCATCCATCCATCCTTCCATTCATGCATCCATCCATCCATCCATCCATCCATCCGTCCATCCATCCATCCGTCCATCCATCCATCCGTCCATCCATCCATCCTTCCATTCATGCATCCATCCATCCATCCATCCTTCCATTCATGCATCCATCCTTCCATTCATGCATCCATCCATCCATCCGTCCATGCGTCCGTCCATCCATCCATGCAATCCTGCTGAAGCCCTTTCTGGGTCGCAGAGGTGCTGGAGCCAACCCAGCTGCTGTTGGGCAAAGGCAGGGTACACCCTGAACAGGTGACCAGTGTGTCTCACAAACACACACACACATGCACAAAAACACACAAACACCATGGGGCATTTCAGAATCACCAAAAAACGTAGGAAGCATGTCGTGGGATTGTGGGAGAAAGCAGGAGTCCCCAGAGCAAACCCACACATGGACAAAGAGAACATGCAAAGTCTCTTCAAAGGTCCCAGCTGGGATTTGAATTGAGACATTTACACTGTGAGGTAAAGTGCTAACCACTACACCACCATGTCACCCCCAAATAACAGTTTTAACCTGACCATGCTAGAGCAGAAAATCTAACATTTTCTGACAAATAAGAATATCCATTGATGTACTCTAGATAAGTCGGTCGGTGGGGGCCACACTGAGGGCCCTCCCTCGGCTGCAGAGGTCGAACAAACCACCTGGAGACAACTGGATCTCACTAAGAGCTCAGACAAAAGTAAGTGATCAATTATCATTTCAGAACTGTACCCAATTCCTGTTTAGGAACATCAACTAACAAAAAAAAAAAAATCTTTCTTTTTTGAATGGAAACAGCTTTTATTTGTACTTTAAGTCTCAAGTGTTTTTCCTCCTCACCAACTCCCAAAACAATTCTCGAGCAAATCATCATTCATCCACTTCACATGGAGTTTCTTAGTCAAAGAAGTGTGAAGCCCTGACAGAATTATCCACAGTAACTCTACATCCTGCTTCAGTCCGAGGATATAAAAACAGGATTCCAACACTCAGTTCCTGCAGGAACGCCCCTCTGATGACTCCAGGGAAGACATCCCAGGAGAACAGGAACTGAAGCAGGTCAGCGGAGAAACCAGAGCGGAAGAGCAGCTTACCTGGAGTGAGGGAGGCCGGGCAGGGAGGGGGCAAGACGGGGGCATCCTGTCCGAGTGCAAGGCTCCACCGGGCATGCGGTCTTATAGAGGCAGGAGGAGGTCCGCCGCAGGGAGGCGACTCCTCCCTCCAGTCAGATCCTTCACTGCCCAGTCTGCTCTGCATCCATCCCCTCCACCCGCCCCACCCTAGCACCCACCTATTGTCATGATATACCAACAAAGACCTGTTAGGAATTCAATTACACCCACATGCATGTCAGTCAAACAAATTCTAAACTGCCAATCCAGAGGGCAGATGGGATCGTTTTTTCATGCACGTGTCAAAGATCCTCTTTATTTTTTTTTTTTACCTGCATCCAAAAATCATACTCAGCTCTGAGACTAAAGCTCAGTTTTTGCCATTCAAGCATTTCCACTGCATCTCTGCTGCCCCCTGGAGACCAACATCCAGAGTTTCAGAGGAAGAGGAAAAACTTTCCAGGCCTGTAGAAACAGGAACTTTCAACGTCTGTTTTTGGAGGTTTTCCTGAACCTTTAAACAACAAACGAGTAGAAGTGTTTGAATGTTTTAATACATAAGGTTTCTTTAAGTCAACTTGAAACTACTTCAAACTTTTTCATTGAAGGAACTGAAGCTGGACTCAAGGTTACAGTTTATCTTCCAAGATAGAAAACGTTTGCGTTAAAAGTGGGTATTTAAAAAGCGTAAAATCCTTTTAACTGAAGGTTTCTGTATGTAGACACTTACGGTTATGTTCATTCTGCAGACAGGCCCAACGCACACACGCACACTTTTACGTATCTAAAAATCTTATCTTATATTTAACTTTTTCATTGTTCTAACCTTTTAGTTGTTTTAAATGGTTTGAGTTAACATACATCACATTGTGTAAAAAAAAGGGATTTAATTTGCCCCCCCCACACACACGCAGCTCAAAAAGGTGGCGCTGCTTCAGACTGAACAGCGATAACCTGGTTCTTGCTCCTCCATCTGAAAGTGTCAAGAGGAGAATGTTCCTCATTGTCTAGATTTTTACGTTTGCAGAGGTTTAGCGTTCAGAGGACAGAAGATGCTGAGGGAGCAGCAACTCCACTCCTGTCAAAGCAGCTGAATCAGAACCAGAAAAGGAGGAACCTCTGGAGGACACAGCTGACAGTCATCTCAGTCACTGACTGTTTCAGGTGTGAAACCCGACACAAACCTAGCGGGTTCTGATCCGAGCTCAGGGTCCAGACAGCAGGTTGTTGAGAGCAGCTTCCTCCTTCAGGTAGCGAGCCTTCATCTGAGCAATGTTCTCCTCCTCCTCCAGCTCTCCAAAGTCAAACTGGGGGCGTAAAGCCACAGCACTGGCAGGACCACCAGCAGGCTCCTTCCAGGAGCGTGTCTGCTCGCTAAAGGCAGTGGCCTCATAGTCATGCTGCTCCTCATGACCCGAGGAGGAGCTGCTAGTCCCACCTCCCTGAGTCTCCTGAACAGCACCACCCTCCAGACCGGCCTGCTCCATCCTGGCTCGCTTCACACGGCAGCTGTCAGGGGAAACCGTCACCCTCCTGAGCGCAGCGCGGCTCTTCTTCAGGGGGGACCAGACCTCACCCCTGGAGGCTTTGGTTTGGAAACTGGACTCCTAAAAACACCAGAACATCAGATCATAGATCGGTGCCAGAAGGAGACATTTATGTCAAGATGAAGGATGTTTGGAAGCTGTTAAAGCTAATGGCTGATGATCCAAGTGCAGACAAACTGGTACTGTGGGTCAGGACCAATCACTAAGCTCATCAGCTGAACCTCATACCTACAGGTAGATCAGGAGTAATGCAAAGACTTGTGGAACTCGTAGGTCTCAGACATTCTTCAAAGGTTTTCTTTCCTTAAAGCAGAATCTTTTTAGAGCAGTTCTGATGCTGCCTCTTAGAACCTCAGGAACCAAACCCAGAACGGAATCATATGCTGTGCTATCAACCAATCAGTGCTCTTCAATCTGTCAAATAAAAGCTGAAGGTGGATCTTACCGTCACTCGGCTGTCAGTAGACAATGACGGAGGGGTGGAGCTCTTCTTCTGCTGCTTCAGGTTCAGTTCAGACTTCCTGATACACAGATAGATTTGGCCCCGGTAGATGACCAGGGCAGTCTGGTTGGTGGTGGGGGAAGTGCCCTGAGGGAGTGGGCGGGTGTGAGGTTTGTGTGAAATGTCCTTCAGCACCTCAAGAGCCACCCGGTTGGAGGATATGAAGGACATCTTCAGGGGTGCCAACCTGGAGCCAAACTGCATCAAAGCACGCACACCTTCTGCCTGCCCAGTCCCCACGGGGGGGGGAGCCTTCAGGCCTGTTTTACTGACAAAGGCCGGGCAGATCCATGTGACAGTGTCCATGTCTGTGGGTCTCCTGGAGGGGTCACAGTCAGGGAGGGGGAGTCCCATCCTCTTCAGCACAGAGGGGGGTAAACTGTGCAGAGGGATGCTCTGCACCTCCGCCTCCTCAGGGATGAAAATCTCCCATTCCTTACAGACGTTCATGTTCACCTGAGAACACAGCAGTCACCGGATCACCCCACTGACAGTACCCCCCCAAAGAAAGAACTTGCCTCAAACAAGGTTTTTCCTTCTCACAAAAGGTCAAAAGGTCACGACTGAAAGAAACTCATCAGCACTCCAACCTTCCCCATCATGTACTTTCACAAATCTACCCCCCCCCCCCCCCCACACACACACACACGCGCGCGCACACGCACGCACACAGAGGGACAACGGCCTAAATGAGTTTAGAGAGAACGTGATTTGATTCCTCCGTTTTTCTTTAGTTCACTTTCAAACTAGATTAGAAACATAAATAATCGATGTCAGTACCGTCAACGACCCGGCTGGGCTCAGATCAACACCCTAGTCACCCTAGGTACGGACGGTACCACAGAAACACGTCCGATCCGGCGAACCCTAAATGTGAATCATGACTGCCTTAAACGAAAAAAACACACAACAGACGTTCGTACCGTGTAGTCCGGCCCGGTTCTTTAATAAATCTGTGGGGGTCTGGCCGCTGACTGTTCTTCTTCGTCTGTTGGGTCTGAGGCGGAAAGCAGCGCTTTGAGGTTGGCATCGCCCCCTAGTGGACGCGGAGAGAACACTCCCCAGAATTTCCTGACGTTCTCAGCCCTCGTTCAAAGATCCAAACATTTTCCCAGTTTCTGAAACGAAGCCTCCGTTTTTCATAAAGGAACACCCAGGATCTGTAAATCAAACATTCGTCTTCTTCTTTCTGAAACAATTTTTAATGCCAGATTTCCAAATCCTCAAAGATCAAATTATTTCAACTTCCTGTATTTCTTACTCCACCCAATATAAAAAGACATTTTGCATTTTGCCAATATTTACTCGGACAAGCTTGTTTTTAATGTTTTTTTGTAATAAAATAATTACATTAATTTTTTGTAAGAAAATAGAAGTCTTTACTGTCATTACATAGTGAATTATGACAGTATAGTATTGGTTCTGGCTTCACTATAGGTTTGGAGTGAATTGTTTTTTTTTAAAAAAAACAAAAAAATAAAACAGACCGGTCGATCTACGCTCTAATCCTCACCTATGGTCATGAGCTCTGGGCCATGACTGAAAGAACGGGGTGAGATTACGTCTCTCGGCTGGCCTGGGAACGCCTTGGGGTCCCCCAGAGGAGCTGGAGGAAGTGACCGGGGAGAGGGAAGTCTGAGCATCTTTGCTTAGACTGCTGCCCTCACGACCCGGTCCCTGATGAGCGGAAGAAGATGGATGGATATAACAAAACAGCTCTAGAAAACCCCATAAACCACATGTCAAAAGGTGCACTCACACTGAACGGGATTCTGACGGCGGGGGCGGCCAGTTTCAATGTAAACTCAATGTTTTAGATGCGAATTAGGCAGCCGGCGCGCTGGCCAGAGTTTAAAAATCTGTACTCTGGGGAGGTGGCTGCTCTACTCAACCAATCAGGGAATCAACTCCAGAGTGAAGTGTCCGTGACGTTTTCAGTGACAAGATCCAATATGGTGGATCGATCCGCAGTTCTCCTGAACTTCCATTCATTTGCTTAACCTGCTGGATCCTTTTCTGGGTTTCCAGAGCTCACCCACCCAGAGGACATGTGAACTGGCCACATCGGTGTGAATGCACCCAAAGACAAGCAGTGCAACAGGAAAGTGTGATACCAGTGTGAGACAGATCCTTCCTGTTCGGTGTGTTCACTGATGGCCCCGTTTATTTAGTCTGTCTTTGCTTTGTTTCTCACGCTCCTGTATCTCCTCCAAGATGACAACAGGGTGGATGGGTGGTGTGAGGCGGAGGTCAGCTGGAGTTTTGGGTGCTGGTGAGGGTGTCCAGGGTCAGGAGTCTTGGGCTGGCCTGTTCTCCCTCTGCAGTCTGGTTTCATCAGCAGCTGTGCAGCAGCCCATGCAGCGATGGAGGACAGCACAGTGGGTGTAGAAGGAGACCAGCAGCTTCTCATCTGGCCACATGTGGACTCCTTCTTCATCTCTTGGTTGGAGGTTCTCAGGGATGGAGGTCCCATGGATTGGTGTATGGGGGCCCTCTGTGCTGTGGGGGTCAGCACATGGCCTTGTTGGACCCTGTACTGAGCATGATGGTGGAGGACTTTGGGGGTCTAATCCTCCAACTCACTAAGTATGTTAGAGAATCCAGTATGGAAGCCAGAGGGCCCTGGTTTCTTCTCCAAACCTTCCTCCCATGAGGCTGCTGGTGTCTGAGGTCTGGAGGACAGGAACGATGGTGGCTGGTGTGTGTGTGTGTGTCGGCATAGGCCGTATATCATCACTACCAGATCCTCATTATCAGGATCAGTGTGTCCTATGTGAATGGGTGGTGGTGGGGGGGTTTGCAGGGTGCAGTGCTCCCTCTGGTCCTGCAGGTTTCCCTGGATTCACTGAAATAATTTAATGTTCTTCCATTAAACTTGATGTCCTTTCAGGTACAGAATTTCAAACTTGTACTAAATATATAATTATTGTGTGGGAAGTATTTACATGAATGGAAATTATTTAAACCTAATCCTTTCTGTCAAACTTTCCCAAAGATTTTGATTTAAATCTTCATAATATTTCCTCCTTCATAGAGAGCTGAAGTATTCCATCTTCCTCATGAGAATACTGATCTAAAAAGGAAAAGTTAGAAGTTCAAATCTTTTTCATTGTTGTAAAACTTGAAATAACTCACAAATATTTCTCAGACTTTGTGAATGATAGTTTTCTTAAGACTCCGCTGCAACTTCTTTTACATATTTCTACAATCTGCAGCAAAACAAACCAAACATGGCAAGAACTGATTAATATATCATTAAATACTTTAATCATGGTCTAACGTCATTTGAGGAGGTGTGTGCAGCGGTCTTTTATCATAAGAAAGGTTTTCATGTGATAGCGAGATGGTAGATAGATATTGGGGCTGAACTGGACAGGTCTGTGTGGCATGGAAGCCTTAGCAGCCTCACACCTCAACCTCCAGTTGAAATATTTCCTCTGCGTGATGTAAATTTTGTGGATATTTTTTCACTGGTGAAATGCTGTTTGGAGCTGTTGTGATGATAATAAATTCAAGCTTTTTAATGTGAAAACCTTCATCATTTGCAGATGAAAACCAGATTCATCAGATCTCAGGCTAACACCCTCTACTGCAGATTAATGATATGCATGTAGATAAATGGGGAGGCCGTAGGGCAGAGGTAGAGCGGTCACCTTTGATTGGAAGGTCGCATGCTTGGTTCCATGTATGGGCACTGAAGACACTGAACTCCACATTGCTCCTTGTGTTTGCAGATTTGGCGTCACTTTCCGGCATCAGTGTGTGATTGGGACTTTAAAGTGCTTTGGTCCTTCTGAGAAGGTAGGAAAGTGTTATGTATTTACTATGAATAAAAGTAACCTTTGAACAATGGCTACTGCAGTTCTGTCTGGTGCCCATTTGGAGTTCATGAAGTTGCTTTGTAAATGATTTAATGCAACGACATTTAGGATCATCACATTTTGCTGCTGTCACTGCTGCCTGTGATGCTTTCATACTCTACTCTGATGTGACTCAATCTCTCCTGTCGTGTCCAATAATCGGCACATTTGATTGAATGTTGGTTAGGAGGAGGATGGAGGTGAAAACATGATGGTTACAGGTCTTCTGACCTGGAATAAAAAAGGGATCAGTACTAAAGAAAAGAAAACTCAAGAAAAAGAATGAACAAAGCAGGTCGACCTGCATCCACACTGAGATGCTTCAGAGGCTGAAACATGACAGGATAGAAACGGCCTTTATTGTCATTATAATCTCTCAAGGGAAATCTTTCAAAATAAAGTCTGGAAGCTACCGGAACTGAGCAAGAGAAGAAATTTTGCAGATAAAGACCTGTTTAATGGAGCCCTCTTGTGCTCAGCTTGCTGTCACACAGTTGATCCTCACAGAAGTTCTTCCGTCTCTTTTTGGAGCCTTCATTTGTGCTGCTGTTGGTGTCCGCCCCCCCAACTTCTTCAAGGCCAGACTTCCCAGCAGGCAGCAGAGCAGCGGGGATGCAACAAGGGCATGTGATGCGCTTCCTGGTCCGGCCCATCCTCCTCCTGCTGACAGCCACGCATGTCTGGGAGGGCGGAGGAACTTCGGGGAAGTCCTCGTCTATCGGCTCCACGTAGCCAATCACAGACAGTGATTCAGGGCAGCAGCTTCCTGAGAGCGAGTAGCAGCTCTCCCCGACAGACACGGTCTCTCTTGTGGGGGCACCACCGCCTGCTTTTACTGGACTGTGAAGGTTCAGACAGGGCGGATCCACCCAGCTTGGCTCCTCGCCCTGCAGATGTGCTGCAACTGCGTGGATCTTCTGCAAGGTGACCCTTAGCTCTGCGTTGATCCCGAACATCCTCCTGAGTTGATGCTCGCTATCCCTGAGCCCCAGAACCTGAGTCCTGGCAGATGGTGGATCTTCAGACAGCTTCAGGGAGAAATAAAAACAAAAAGGTCAAGCTGCATGCTACTCTCCCTTCATCGCTCCAGGAACATTAGAAGAACCAGAAACATTAGTAGCTTCAGGTTATGGTTGTGCTACAGGGTCCGTGAGAGCTCAGCTCACAGCCAATTACAACAACACAAGAGTGGAAACAAACTCCAGAAGCAAAGATGATCACAAATAGAAGAAAAGATAGAGGTTTCTGTACACAAAACAACCCAATTCATAAAGGTTTTCTGTAACGTCCTCCTTTGACCTTCAAAACTGACAAAGGGTTTTAGTGCTGCTGTCTTCTGTCAAACAACCGAAGCCTGACTGGAACCACCTTGATTGCTTTGCAGTGCATATTGCTCTCTCAGCCTTAATGGAAAGGACAAGCTCCAAAGGAATTTCATCCACTCGTGCTGATGCTGTGAGGGTTATCCTTTCCATTTGTCATCACTTTCAGTCCTTTCTGTTCTTCATTCCCTAAATTCAGATTATTGTGATGAACTTTTCTCATTTCGGGGCATAAAAGGTTTTTCTGAATGAATCAGATATTTCCCATCATGCCACAGCGCGGCTTTAAACTATTCAGTTTTCTGAATTCGCAGAGGCTCACCTGTAGTTTCTCTGCGGGAAGTTCCGCCTCCGAAGACGGGTCCCTGGCTCTCTGTCGCCCATGTGTCGCCTCTGAAGAACAGACGATGTCAGTGTCTCTATCCACGATGCTCCGCCCAACCCCTGAAGAGGTAAGCTGGGGGGAGCTTAGGCTGCCCAGGTTGTCCTCGGCTGGGCCAGGCTTGGAGCGGGGATGAGTGCATGACACGAAGATGACGCTGTCTTCATCAGGGTGGGGTCCTGCAGCATGATGGTTCTCTTCCTCACAAAGATCAATCACCTCTCCTGACTTGGGAGGGGGTCTGCACTTAGCAAATTGACAGCTCAGGGGGTTGTTGGACTTGCTGGTTTCTGGGGGGGTCTTCAGAGCTGAGCTGCTTTTCAGGCCCACAAAGAACACCTTCCCATTGCAGACCACCAGCGCATCATCATGTATGCGCTGGTGCACACCCGAGGCAGGCAGGGATTTAGGGTTCTGCGTGGGGGGGGCGTCAACCTCTTCAATGACCCACCGAGTAGGGCTGCTGGGCCTCTGTGAGACCTTTGGAATCAGCTTTAAATGTGGTTTCAATGCAGGCAACCCTGTGGAAAATGGTCTGGGGGGTCCTGGGGGGGGCTGATCCACAGTGGTGACCGGGGACACATACACAACGTTAGCCAAGCCGGAGCTGGACGACGAAGCAAAGATCTGCTCCTTGACTCCTGCTGGGAGGTGGGATGCAGGGACTCTCTGCACCCGAGCATGGGGGGGGATCTGCAGGCACTGACCTTGGGGGAGGGCGGGGGACTTCACAATCACTGGAAGCTGGAGCGGGAGTGCTCTGGACATCCTAGGGTTTGCTGCCCCCCCAGATTTCTGCAACAGTGAAGCAGCCAGAGAGGGGGACTCCTGCAGGTCTGATGGGGGCCCCTGGTCCAGCGAGGCTTGGACAAGGCGCCTTTTCGCCATCTGGACTGGAATGAGCTTCATGATGCTTTTGCCGTCAGCCCCAACGGCAGGCATGGCCCTGTAGAACACCCCTGTCCTGAAAAACAGGAGATGTCACAAACCAAGCAGATTCTGCAGAATCAGAACTTTCTGAAAGATCACATTCAGGGCCCATCACCCCCCCCCATCGTGTGTGTGTGTGTGTGTGTGTGTGTGGGCGGGGTGTTCAGGTAACCCTGCTGCTCTGAGGATAAGAGCAGTCCTCTCAGTCATGCTGGGGGGGTCCCATTCCGATCATCTATTGATCGATTCTAAAAGGTTCCCAGTGATCTTAACATGATTATGCCGTTTTTAGCCTCAATATAAAAACAAAACCAGTGCCCGTTTCTAGGACATAGTTTCTGCAGAGTGGCAGGAATATTTTTATTATTTCACTGATACACCTCACCTGTGCTGTGCATCCATCCCGTCCCAGAGGAAGAACCACTCCCCGATCCGGACGGCACCGGGAACAGGATTACGACCTGATCACGGACGGTCAACCACGCCGCCGACAGCTCCACGAGCAGCAGCAGGAGTTTGTTTTTTAAAAACGTTCCAGTAACGAGGCTTGAGTCTCACCATCATCAATGAAAATCCAATTAAACACGAGATTAGAAAAAGGGTTCTGTTTCATCAATATGCGTTTGCTGTCCACCTCGGCTTCCGTCGTTCCAGAGTTTCCCTTTTATTGCCTCCTAAAGCTTAAAATCAAACATGTTCGTTTATCTAGCTGATCTAGTTCCTATCATAGGAACAATTAATGGTTCCGAAAACTGTTTAAAAACACGCAAAGAAAGAAGCTTTTTTTCTGTCCCGTGTGTCACTTACTAAACAGTCCCTCTTTTTTAGCTTTTGTTCCGAGTTCCGCTCTATGGATCATTAATACGGCTGTGTCTAAATTCATACCCTACTCCCTACGTACTCAAACAACTGTTTGGTGCGGTATTATTTGGCGTACTGGACTTTAAAAGCACTTCGGACAACATGCTCACTACTTTATGGTCGTCGTTCTTCTTCGGGTGTTGTTTATAAGGCGGTTAGCAAACAACAGAATGGTTGCATTACCGCCACCACCTGGTCCGGAGGAGAACTAAACTGGATTTTTTTCAAACGCCAATTATCACGTCACCGCTTTGCCAAAGTAAAAACTTCATGAATGTGAACATATTACGAAGACTATTTATAAATGTAAGGGGTTCTCATTTATTCATTCATTCATTTTTTGAATGAACGAATGAAAGAAAGAACGCACTGTGTTCTGATGATGAAAACTAAATATAAAATAAAATTACATACATGTTTGTGAAGATATTTACTGTTTTTGCTCAGAAATGAACTGATAAATAACTAGTACATTGCAATGTTTATTTTATTTTCAAACAGCTGAGCCATTTACAGACTCATGCGAGGCTGTATACTTTCTGTACTTCTTTCTTGTACTTTACTGAAAATACCTTCCAATATGAATCTTTCCGTGTTCCTGTTGGTAATAATTCAACTGTATTTAGTTCAAACTGAAAATGATCTGAAATGAAGCACAGAGACAAGTTGTAGAGACGTCTCAGATTACTCAGGGTTTCACCATCTGCTGGGCAAGAGTTTAACCATTTTCTTCCTAACATTATGATTTGATTCTGATTATTCTATTTTATAATTACCTGTAACACTAGTGAGTTCAGAGAAAGTGATGTGTTTTTTTTCTTTATAGTCAAACCATATCAGCCTTCAACACAAAGTGTTTTAAATCCTTTTATTTACAAAAAGATTTACTTGTTTTAAACAAAAATATTTACTTTCATATTTAAAAGTTAATATAAAAATCCAAACAATGAAATAACATGAGATTTTCCAGCATCCATCAATACTTTCTAAAATAAATGTAAGCCTTCATAATAAACAGAAACATTTAAAAATAAAACCTAATTTAACAAATACAATGATTAATGTTACATTTTACAGGGTCTTCCATGTCTCTCCTGCTTTGCCAACATAAAGGTTCCTCTTCTGGCCCTCTATGCTTACGGTCAGTCTGACACCAGACCGGATTTTGGGTTGACCCACTGGACTATAGAGCGTCTGGTGGAGCAGCTTCAGGTTCCTCACGCTCTGGGGTGGGCACAGGAGACTGAGGTCCTGGTGTTCCTTTCCTGGCTGGCGTCTGGCACATCTTACCGTGTGTTAGCCAGGACCTTTGACATGCCACGCTCCACTGTGAGTGACATTGTCCACAGAACAGCAGACCACATCCTCCAGCTGATGCGCAGCGTCATGCTGGTCTCCAGTGTGGATGACCTGCCATTAGTCTCTGCTGGTTCTGAGCAGGTCAATGGGTCTGCTGCCTTCCAAAAGGTCGTGGGAGCATCAACGTCTGCCACATAAGAATAAAGGCCCCAAAAGAAAATGCAGCTTGTTATTTTAACAGGAAAGGTTTTTTATTCAATCCAAATGCAGGCTGTATGTGATTCTAATGTCATATTTTTAGATATTTTTGGTGGGTGTCCAAATTCAGTCCATGATTCCCGGGTTCTACGTAACAGACCAATTTTTATCAAACCAATCCACCTGAAGGATTCATCATTTTAGGTGATGGTGGGTATCCCTACATTGAGCATCCCATCATCTGCTGACACCCTACAGGGAACCCGTGATGAATGCGTTTGAGCCCCGTGACAGCCGACACCACGCCACAGCTCAACCAGATAAGGATCAGGATACAGTGGTCAACAGTGTCGAAGGCCGAGGAGAGGTCCAACAGAACAAGCACTGTACAGTTCCCTGAGTCAGCAGACATCATGATGTCACTAGATACTTTCAGCAGTGCTGTTTCAGTGGAGTGGTGTTTGCAGAAGCCAGACTGAAAAGGGTTGTAAATGTCATGGTTCTCTAGCTGTTCAGATCCACTTTTTCTAACAATTTAGACAGAAACGGAAGCTTGGATATTGGTTTAAAGGTCTTCAGTTGTGTTGGGTCCAAGCTGGGTTTTTGAAAGTTTTGGTTCTACAACAGCATGTTTGAAGGAACTGGGAACCACACCAGAAACAAGAGACAGATTAACCATTTTGGTAATCCAGGGTCCCACAGTGTTGGTGACCTTAACAAGAAGCAGAGGAGGGAGGACGTCAGAGGAGCTAGAGGAGGGTTTCATGTGATCATTAGTATTGCAGTGTCCTCCATTGACACAGGTTTAAAGCAAAACCAGCTTTGTGCAGGGGGCTCTGCACAGGCTGTAGTACAGCAAGGGAATGGTGAAATATTTTCTCTGATGTCTCTAATTTTGTTAATGACAAGTTCTGAGAAGTCATTACTATCAGCTTTACAAAGCACGGGGGAAGCAGGAGATACAATAGAGCTATTTGTATCGAACAGAACTTTTGGGTTTTTCTTGTGAGGTGTTATCAGCTGGAAAAAATATTTAGATCTGGCCTCCTTTATCATTTCATTAAAATAGGACATCGGGTTCTTAAGGTGTAGTCTGTGGACCTCGAGTTTGGTGGACTTCCATTTCCGCTCAGTTTTACGACACATTCTTTTTAGATTTGAAATAAATTCATTTATCCAAGGAGTATGGCGTTTCTGCGAGACATTACTGGATTTGAAGGGTGCTACTAGGTCAAGGATGTATGTACTACAGCTGTTAAAACAGTGCACAAAAGTATTCATGTCAGGGCAATCATTTAAGAAACATGGGTCAAACGTGGCACAGAAACTCTCAGCTGTGGTCTCAGTAATAATCCACCTTTTCTCCGTTTACTCAGAGGCTTTGGGTCAAGGGGAAAGTTAAGATAAAAAAACACACAGCGCTTATGTGGACATCTCTTACACAGACATTAGTGATATGTAGCCCAACGAAGAGACGAGGTCTAAAGTGTGGCCTTTAGTGTGACCAGACACACGCTGTTTAAGGTTAAAGGTCTAGTTATTAAGAAAAGATCCTTCCTGGGTTGTATGAATCATCATCAACGTGTAGGTTAAAATCCCCAAGGATTAAAGCGTTTTCAAGTTTTATGATAGATGATAAAGTCATTAAAATCAGTTAAGAAAGCACCAGCAGGGCCAGGCGGGCAGTAGATTAAAATGCAATAAAAAATGTTAGTAGAACCAACCTTGATCGTCAGTGATTCAAAGGAGGAAAGTGTTTATTGTTTATCACTCTGCAAGTGCAACCGTCCGGGTGCAACACAAAAACATCCACACCACAGTTTTTCAGAATCCTGGATCATAGCTGAATATATTTGTGTGTTTTTCTTTGCATCTGCAACAAAGGCACTGAAACGTGTGGATCCAAATGGTTTAATGATTTGGAGCAGGAGCAAGACATGGCAGTAATCCAAAATCCAGGCAAGAGTCAAAAACACAAGAGCAGGACGGAGAGCGAGTAAACAGGCAAAGGTCAAACACAAAAGAGGCAGGAAATACTTAGTAACACTGGGACTGAAAACAAGACTACGCACTGACTGATTGACTGAGCATGGCTTAAGTAGGAAGTGAATGATGACTAAATAATGAACAGCTGGTTGGACCATGGACCGGATGCAGTGCATGCTGGGAGATGAAGTGAGGAAGGTGGAAGGCAGTCAATATTCAGGAGAGGACTCCCTCTGGTGGCAGGAGGGAGAGGTAGCTGGTTGACTCCTGACAGCATCCTTAATGATTCTTCTCGCAGTTGTGACAGAAATTTTTGTGATTGTGGTTTCGTTTCAACAGAACTTATCATTTTCCACTTTTTGACGACATGCTGAAATGCATTTGTTAATTTCATTTACCTTTTCCCGTAGATCTTTTGCCAGCTCTTTGGCTTTGTTGTTGTTGTTCATCTTTTGGTACATCCTACTAGAGGTCACCACAGCTTTCACTGATTAGCACAGGTGGTGTGGACCAGAAGGGTCGCAACACAACACATTACAATGAAAAAATTAACCCAAAACACAAAAAACTTAACAGAACAAAAAAAAAAAAATTAACTCAAAACACTTTAAATTCACAACATGAAAAAATTAACACAAGACAAAAAAATTTACTCAAAACACAACGCTTTTAATTGAGCTATGTGAATTTAAAGTGTTGTGAGCTAAGTTTTTCATTCATTCATTTTCCAATCCGCTTTATCCCTTTCGGGGTCACGGGGTTGCCGGAGCCTAACCCGGCTACTCATGGGCGAAGGCAGGGGACACCCCTGGACTGGTCGCCAGTCTGTTGCAGGGGCCACAATCACACACCCATGCACACTCACATCCACACCTAGGGACAATCTAGAGTAACCAATTAACCTATGAAGCATGTTTTTGGATGGTGAGAGGAAGCCGGAGTCCCCGGAGAAAACCCATGCATGCACGGGGAGAACATGCAAACTCCACACAGAAAGGTCCCCATTGATGACACTGTTTCAAGTCCCCCAGCCAGAACTTGAACCAGGAACCTTCTTGCTGTGAGGCAAGAGCGCTAACCACTGCACCACCCATGCAGCCCTAAGTTTTTAATGTTGTGACTAATTGTAGTGTGTTGTGTTGCAACCCTTCTGGGCCATCGTACCTTCCTGACAACCCTGTATTTTATCCGGGCTGGGGACCGGCACAATGAAGACCCCTTGTGTGGCTACATAGTTTAAGGGTCTTGCCTTAGGACCCACACTGGGTTTTGCTCATTGCTCTCCCTGGGACGCAGTGCGTGGCAGTCTCACAGCCAACTGAGTCATCCAGCTGCTAGCTTTCCCCATGAGACTCAGGATTCAGAAATGTCAGTGCAGCACTGGATGAAGGAATCAAGGGCCTGTTGGGAGGCCAGAAATTCCAAGACCTTTTATGTTCTCATATTAAAAAATAATGAACAAAAGATTGGATTTTTCTGCACTTTTCCAGACCCTCAAAGCGTTTACAATGTGTATTCATTATTCCTTCACTTCTCATTCATACTTGGTGATGGTAATCTACTGAAGTAGCCACAGCTTCCCCGGAGGCAGAGACGGTAAAGTGTCTTGCACAAGGACACAACAACAGTTGACTGGGGGGAGCGGGGATCAAACCGCTGACCCTCTAATGATTGGCTGACCTGCTAAACGCCATTGCTTACAGACAAATCACAGATGAGGATGGTTAGCTTTAGCTGCTATTCAAACCCTTCTGTAACATTATGCATGTTTTCAGAAGAAAGTCATCAGGGTATGGTAGCTTTCAAACAGGGGCAGGAAGTTTCTGATGTCAGGGCTTGAGCTTTGTCCCAAATGTGCCTCCAGAACTTTTCATTTCTCTTTTCAGAGAGGGATGCAGCTGTGAACTCAACAAGGTCTACAGCAGATGCTGGTTGCAGATCTGGAGACTGGAGATGATCAGACAAGAATTTGGTGGTGCAAAAAAGATCTTCAAATAGAACAAGTTGCACAAAGAGCTGAAAGTTGATTCATTCATTCATTTTCCAAACCGCTTTATCCCTTTCGGGGTCACGGGGTTGCCGGAGCCTAACCCGGCTACTCATGGGCGAAGGCAGGGTACACCCCTGGACTGGTCGCCAGTCTGTCGCAGAGGCCACAATCACACACCCATGCACACTCACATTCACACCTAGGGACAATTTCGAGTAACCAATGAACCTATGAAGCATGTTTTTGGATGGTGGGAGGAAGCCGGAGTCCCCGGAGAAAACCCACGCATGCACGGGGAGAACATGCAAACTCCACACAGAAAGGTCCACCAGCCAGGACTTGAACCGGGAACCTTCTTGCTGTGAGGCAGGAGCGCTAACCACTGCGCCACCGTGCAGCCCTGAAAGTTGATTGGTTGATCAAATTGTTAAACAAATTGTTCTAAATGTTTATCTGTAACTTCTAGTCCCTTTTGTGTTGTACTGAAAATAATATGCATGACAGAGCCAGAGTTGTTTAGGTTTCAGAAATGTTTCTATGACAGTGTGTGTGTGTGTTTTATTGCATACTGATGTATCCTTGCCTCTTTGGTTGAAGTTAAATTGTTTAATTTAGTTTGGTTATTTGAGTGTGTCTGTTCACATGTTTTCAGCCTGGTCGCTACATAGAGTGGTGTCTCTAATCCTTATTTACAATGTATGGAAGACACAGAGGACGTTTAAAGATGAGAATTCATTATTTTCAAAAGCTCTAATAACATCAGTAATCACGTCTCATGTCTGGGTTCATGTGATCATTCAGAGATTCTCCCGGTACACTCCTGCAGCTGGAGCTGCATGTGAATGAAAGCCGCTTCTGAAGACCGGACTCCGTTTGAAGGCTTAATCTAACCCAAGAGGGAAAAAAACAGAGTAAAATTAAAATACCGTTGTTTATTATTGTCTCAAAAATAAGAAATATATAATAAAGTCCAGGAGACTCCAGCAGTATACCTCCCCAACACTGCAGCTGCTGCTCTGTCTCTGCCGGCCAGCCAGCCTCCCGGTGTTAGAGTAGCAGGTCCTGCGAGCTGATCGGGTCACTGAACATGTCACATGTCCAAAGCTGAGTGCCTGATTGGTACATGTGACACGTGACCTCGCCAAAGTTCAGATATTTGAATTCAGGCTGCTCCTGACGCATGAATCGTGTTAACGCAGCTTTGGGCTCTTATATATTTGGGGTTGGTAAGGGGTTGCTTTGCCAAATCTTGTAGTTGATATAGCAACTCCAAGCTAGCCCCCTGGCACCGCCCCTGCTACCAATACAAACAAATCCCCTCCCTTTCAGTTGCAAGGCGGTGTGAGACACGGTAACCATATTTAACCTCTTCTTTTGACATTACTCCAGAGCAGGGGTGTCCAGGCTTAGAGGGCTGGCCTCCAGCTGGTTTTCCAAAATCCTGCCTTATCACCTGGATCAGGTTTGTTTAGTCATAAAGGAGTTCCAACGGCAGGTTGGCTGTAAAACGTGTAGGACACCGGCCCTCTATGCCTGAATTTGGACACCCCCTGCTCTAGAGTCACTTACTATTAGTGTTAAGAACTACAGGGGGTGAAATTTGGCAAAGTTGAGAGTCTTTCATAAATATGTATGTGAATGATTTATTCATTAGTTTTTCTGAGCATGAACTTTCAGTTCCTAATCTTTGAAATGGCATCAGACGGTTTGGTAAATTGTTAGGCTACGCTGTTGACTAAGACCAGTTTGAAATGCTGCTGATAACTAATCATTTGAAACCAAATGTTCTTAAATCACTATCATTTAATTAGTCTCTACATATTTTACTTATCTTGGACTCAAAATTCCTAAAAATCCAGAACTTCTTTATAAATGGAAGTTTTTGTAGATGCCAGACAGACTGTAAGCTGATCTATGAGGAAATGGAAGCTGCTTTTGTTGTTATTGATTGGTCTTATAAACAGGGTCCTGGATGTAAAATAAACACTGCAATTTAACATCCATGCATTCATCTTCAGAATGTGCTGAATCTCTTTTGGGGTCACATTGTTGGTTCCAGTTACTGTTGGACAAAGGTAAAGTCCGCTCTGAACAGGGTCCCACTTGAGGCATCTGTCTCTTGTAGCAGTATCTAAGTATCTAGGGTGTAGATACTTAGATACTGCTACCTTAATGTGGTGGAGGGGTTGAGAGCTTAAGTGATCGCAGGCGCTAAGCTGTCTGGGGCTGTTGCCTTTGGTAGGGTCTGTTATGGCAGACAGGTCCTGGGTAACGAGCCAGACAAAGAGCAGTTCAGGACTCTTTTATGAGAAGAATGTCGCCCAGAGTGGTGTCACCGAGGCCCCACTCTGGAGCCGGGCCTGGGGTTGGGGCTTGCAGGCGAGCGCCTGGTGACCGGGGCTCCTCCCATGTGTCCCGGTTGGGTTCAGTCTGAAGGAATGTGGGATAACTCTCTCGTGGGCCCACCACCTGTAGGAGAGCCCTGACGGGGTCGGCGAAATGTGGTTTTGGTGGCAGTTGAAGGGAGGTGCGAAGGTGTCCCAAACTTTGGACATGGAACTTGACTTTTGGCACATGGAACGTTCCACCCTCTGGGAGAGAATGAACCTGAGTTTGTCTGGGGGGCTGAGAGGTACTGGTGAGAAGTGCTTTTGGTGGGCCGGTACTCACCGGAGCTCAGTACTGGCACTTTAGAGCAAAGTTTGGTCAGCGGAGCAAAATGACTACGTCTGAACGATCTTGAAGTTGTACACATGACAAACAAAATGAATCTGAATTTGTCCTGTTTTTAATTGTAAAACTCAGAGTTACTCAAAGCATGAGAAGCACAATTTTCATGAAGCTTTTTATCATTAGCTTAAGAAAGAAAGGTCCCCCCCCACACCCCAGACTCCATCCTGCAGGCAGTAGAGTCACTCAAAAATTAACACAAAAACATAATAAATCCAAAGCGACAGAAATGTGGGAAGAAGAGCTTCAGTGCTGCATTCGGAAGCTGCTCAGCAGTGAGACATGAGGGGGAATAGCCTCAGACATCTTTTCATTTGTGTTTCCCTCATGCTAAGAATCAGTTGGAGTGTTCATTCATCATGTGTTTGCAGCAGATCATCCAGCAGGCGTTCACACATGAGCAGGCAGCGAGGCACATGGAAGAACCCTGAGGGTGACAGAAGACCTCAGTCAAAGTACACTAGAATGAAGACACTGACTGTATATGAGAACTGGACTGAGTAACTCCTCCCCTCCAGCATTCCAAATAGGAAGTCCCTGCTGGCTCAGAGAAGCCAAAATCCCATAAACTACTCTAGAGAAATAAACAGCTGTTACTCAGTCATTCTATTTGTCAGAATAATCATTCTGACTGACCTTTTTTTCAACATCGTCTTGATAATCCTATTTTTTAAATTTAAAATATATATATATATTTTTCTACAGCTGCACGGTGGCGCAGTGGTTAGCGCTCCTGCCTCACAGCAAGAAGGTTCCCGGTTCAAGTCCTGGCTGGTGGACCTTTCAGTGTGGAGTTTGCATGTTCTCCCCGTGCATGCGTGGGTTTTCTCCGGGTACGCCGGCTTCCTCCCACCGTCCAAAAACATGCTTCATAGGTTAATTGGTCACTGTAAATTGTCCCTAGGTGTGGATGTGAGTGTGCATGGGTGTGTGATTGTGGCCCAATTGACTTCCAACAACCTTACTCCAGATTGGTGAGAATGGTTGCCATTGGAGCGATTTGGAGCAATCAATGCTTACCAACATTGTCTGGTTCCAACGTGGAGTTCTACAGAAATGAGCAAAGCTGATGCTCTTCAGTTTTCTTTAAAGTTCCAGCCATCAACCCAAGTCTCTGACTCTTCTTTGGTTTAGGCTTTCTAAACTTCTTTCATCCGCTCAGTCAGGTGAAGTGCGCACAGAAACTTTCCAGGAGATTCTTTCGCATTCCTTCAAATTTCCCTTTGGCTCCCTGATAATCCCTTTCGCTGTGGCTCACCTTTGAAGGGGCCTCCTTTGAAATCCAGAACTATGCTGCCCTCGCGGGTCAGATAACCAAACCACTCGCCGCTCTTGTCATCAGGAAACTGTTCAGAGGAACACATACATATCCTTTATTTGATTAGAACATTTTCTCAAAGACTTTTTTAAGGAGAAGTTTGGCTTTGGTGGATTGTGTAGGAAACAGAAGGAGCTCAGAAAACTGAGCAAAAACAAAAAAAAATTTTTATATGACAGATCCAAACGTTTCCTTCAATTTTGCAGGACTGTTGGCTGACAATATGAGGCATATATTCCTAAAGACCCATTCCAAAGAAAATAGTGTTTTTGGTATCTTTGACATGTTTTTTTGGCATACTCATAATGGTTTATATGCACGACCTAACTCCGCGTTCAGCCCTTGACCGCTCAGTCATTTCCGGTTCTGTTGTTTACATGGG
Source organism: Adrianichthys oophorus (assembly GCA_036245035.1). Taxonomy (NCBI): domain Eukaryota; kingdom Metazoa; phylum Chordata; class Actinopteri; order Beloniformes; family Adrianichthyidae; genus Adrianichthys; species Adrianichthys oophorus. Next base: position 310,074 of record BSAI01000011.1, on the reverse strand, counting down.
AGTAGCTGATTATTTGGAGTTAACAAGATGTCTTTTGGAGCTACCAAGAGTCACTATAAATGATGTTAAGCTCATTGTTCGTCTTTACAGCAAAACACCCCAAAATAAAAGGCAAAAGGACTGACATTTTTTGTGTCATCCTGCATAGCAAACTTTGAAGATCATTTGCTAAGGCTGATGTTGTTCACATGTATTTACGTATGATCAGATCAAAAACGGATGGAAATTCATGTTGGCGAAACGTAACACGTGAAGCCAATATGCAGATTGTTGGATTGCAGCATGTCATTTAAGAACCTCCAAGGCTAAATGTTGTTAGTGGTCGTATGTAATTCATGTTAAAGTCCTGTTAGCTGTCACTCACCCAGAGCACGGAGCGCAGTGATCACAGACACAGCCCTCAGGAACCATTTGGCATAATAACCGTAAACCTTTCCTTTACCTTTCCTCCAGGTCTGTGCGGTCAAAAAAAAAAAAAGTTCTGCCCTGGCTGAAGGAAAAAAATAAGCACCAATAGTGACTTTCATTTGGGCTAATGCTAACTAGCATGAAAAACAAATCTATTGATCACGTCTTTGTCTTTATGACCTGTTAGCTGTGTTTTCATTCCTCACAGCAGAGCGTTTCTACATTTCTTCAATGTCATTTTTAGTGTCAGGTAAAGCAGTCTGACAGGCGAGGTGACGGTTCGAGCACGCTGCTGCCGCTCCATGAAGAAGGCAGAGGCTCCTCATCAGCTGGGAGTAGAACCAGCAGTCTGAAAGTCACTTCAAAGTTCAGTTAAATGTTCAAAGTTCTGTTGAACGAGCTTTAAATGTTCAAACATCGCTACGTTTCATCTCCAGAAGTCATGTGATCACACAGAACATGGTAGTGTTTTGTGAGTTCTGGGTGTTTGGTGTTTCAGGAAGACAAACTTGACCTTTTTGGATGTCTGCAGCTCCCCGCTCTGCCAGGAGATACGGAGAACACGTTTCACAGCTAATGGGACTTTCACTTTAAGCATCATTTTAAATACGTGCACCAACAACCGAATCCAACCATGAAAGCACTAATAATAATGCAGCAATGCTGTGCACCTTTGCTGCATGTATTTTGTGAGGCCAACATGAATTTCCATCAATATTTATGCTGGTCGCACGTAAATATGTGTAAATAAGATCAGCCATGTAAGAAATAACAAAATTAGACAATACCAGGAATAGCACACAGAGATTTGTGGAGTTGATGCATCCAGTTAGCCACAACTGGAAATAAAAGAGCGGTCTTAATTTAACCGGAAATACATCACACAGCTCCGTGCATACAGTCCATTAAAAGACCACTGGGAACACTTTGAAAATAGTCTGAAAGACAGTTGGCGTGGGACTTGAAACATGACAATTAGTAAAACCACTGATATTAGAAATTCGTTAGTATACTGACCCCCTCTGCAGCTCAGACTGAGAACATGACAGAAGTGGGCAGAGAAACTCACATGGCTGAAGCTGTAGTCGTAAACCTGAAAGAATCTTTGCAGCAGCTCCGCCCTTTTGGTCTGACTGTAGGCCATGAGGAGAGAGATGAGAGCCTCACAGTGAGGCCACCACAGCTTCATGCTCCACTCCAGCTGCCAAACACAGCAGCTTCATGAACCCCGTTTGCAGAAAGATCCATTAAAGATAAATGATAAAGGAGTCTGACCTGGGTGGGGCAGTGACCATCCACGTCCAGAAAGTAAAACAAGCCGCCGTGGTCTCTGTCCCAGCCATATTCCATTGGGAGTTCTATGAACTTCTCGATTGCAGTTTTCTGGATTTCCTTGTCACCTGTCTCTGCACTGAACTGCAGCAAAAACCAGCCCGCCTCCAGAGCGTGGCCTAGGTCAGGGGAGAGGAGCCAATAAGAGAAAAAGTGACCAAATGCTGAAATGCATTTGTGTGAGTGTGTCAGCTGTGCGCATGTGGGCCATCGTGTGTCTTACCTGGATTTTGTAGTCGGCCTGCACTGCCCGGCAGCTCAGCTCCGCTCTCTGACACATTCTCTAAAATGGCTGTTCCTGCTCTCTGCAGGAATGAAGGGAAGTTGACCAACCACAGTTGCCAGTAGAACTTCATTTTACTCTAAGAACGGTGAGATAGTGTAACCGCTGACAGCTGCAGCTGGTCTGAACCATCAGCAAAGAAAACTTAAATGAAGTTTTATAGGAACCTAAAATTGTTAGAAATATGGTAATGGTAAACAAAGCTGCAAATGCAACAATAAAATGATGAGAAGCTACATGTCATTGACTGTTACATTTACATATTATTTTCAGACATTTTTAGAAATGATTGATGATGGAGGGAATCTTTATTTAGGCTGACTCAGACTTGAAACACTTTTACCTAAAGCTAAACTGTGCAACAGATTCCCAGTAGAAATAAAAAATAAACCTCACTTTTGTTGTTTGAATAAAAAACTAAAGCAGAACACATCTGATGGTATTACATGTTACCATGGTAACTCTGTGAGCATTGTAAACACAGTTAGCTAGGGATTACTGGAACATTGACTTTTACATAAAGAAAATCTCTCCACAAGTTTTTCCAGCTGCAGACGTGAAAAAAAGTTTACTGAATCTTGTCTGCCCACAGATTACAAGGCATTTAGTCTGGTCTCTCGCCACTCACCTGGACATGTTGGAGAATCTGACTGACACACCAGGTACCAAGCTCCCGGTACTTCTGGGTCGCTTTCTGGTCCCGGCCCTCGGTCAGTTGTTGAACCAGACACAGCAGCATCATGGGAACTGCCATACTGTTGGTGGCAACATCCCCTGGAAGAGGGGGGCGGCCCAGGCCCGAAGGGTCCACCTGGACCCAGTATATAAGCTGCTCCATCATTTGCTCAGCTTCTAGCTGGAGGTCAGCAGAATGGAGAAAAATGTTATAGCCTCTTTGCAGCCTGAAGGATGACAGCAAGTGGCAGAACCAGACTATGAAAACATTGCATTTTGATAATTGTCTGTCTTCATGCAGATTTCTTTAATCCCAAGTTTCAGTCTGATTAAAACTTCATGTTGCTAAAAAAACAAATGTAAATGAACCTTTTTCAAATAAATGAAAAAGAAAACATAAGGGGGCATCACTGCTGACTGGTGCTGCACATGGCCTTAGACATCCATCTCCCTTATGTTGTCTCTAGTTCTGGGTTACAACCCAGTTGTAGGCATAAAGCCTACCTGCTGGCTCCAAGAAGCCAACAAACCATACACTGCTACTGAGAAATAAAGAGTTATATCTCAGTCATTGTATGTGTCAGAAAAACCATTCTTGCTCAGATGAGTTATAAACGGACCAATCAGGTGTCTCAGTAAAAGCACATGGTGCCCGCTGGCCCCCAGATTGAATGTTTCACTGACAGAGTCCATAAAGACTATGAACAGAACCATTGACAAAGGGCAGCCCTGCCAGAGTCCAACATGCACCGGGAACAGGTCTGACTTACTGCTGGTTATGCTGACCATGCTCCTGCTCTGGTCATACAGAGACCGGACAGCCCTCATAAGGCTCCCCCAACCCCATACTCCCAGAGCACCCTCCACAGGACACCACGGGGCACACGGTCGAACGCCTTCTCCAAATCCACAAAACACACGTGGACAGGATGAGCGAACTCACGCGAACCCTCCAGTACCCAAAATAGGGTGTAGAGCTGATCCACAGTTCCACGGCTAGGACGGAAACCGCAATGTTGTTCTTGAATCTGAGGTTCGACTATCAGACGGACTCTCCTCTCCAGTATCCTGGCATAAACATTCCCGGGGAGTGTAATTCCCTGGTTATTGGAACACACCTTCCTGTCCCCCTTCTTGAAAAGGGGAACCACATCTTTCTTGATTTTCTTTGTGGTTTTCCATCTCTCACTGTTCAAATAAACCAACCATTAGGAAGAGTCCCAGTGGTCCGGTTCCCAACTGCCACACAATGCTGCAGAGACATGTCCGTCAAGACACTCCCACAGCATCCAGAGACTTAAGGTACTCAGGTTTGTTTTGGTCTGTCATGGTTTCCAGCCTCCTGTGACTCCAACTCACCACCAGGTAGTGATCCGTGGACACACCCGAGTGTCCAAGACTCACGGCCGAAGGTCGCCTGACACGACTACAAAGTCGATCATTGATCTCCTGCCGGGGATGTTCTGTATGGTTGCCTACTCGGGAACCCCGTGCCCGTTCAGGGGGTTCTGATGGCCCTTCCCTCACGGTCGAGGACCTGTCATCCGAATTGGCTCACGTCAAATCTCTCTTCCTGGTGTAGCAGGATGGCCCTCTGCTGTGCCCTCTCCAGCGGTGCCTGATGCCGATGACCTTCGGTGGTGGCCTTGAACTCCCAGTTTCAGGAGGACTTTGACGTTGCCAGTCAAGGGGCTTCTGGTGTTGAGAATAAACCCAATTTTTAGCTCCTTTCTAACCTGGGGAACCTGCAACACATCTGGACTTATAACCAGAGCTAACCCATGATGAATAATGTTTTCATCCATTCCTTCCAGGAAAGAAAAGAGAAGAGCGAATGTACGGCCAGAGTCACGCCAAAATCCTCGATAAGATTCTGCCAGGAAAACATGTTTGTCTATTGCAATGAGAGTGGTTGTGCAATGCGGTAGGTACACCCTCTGATCTATAAAAGATGGGACCAAACAAATATTTGGGGGCTTCTTCCATCTGACTGGGTTAACTGTATTGGGGCTCCGACCAATGATCGGTTTTGAAATGATGAAGATCTTCTGAATCTATTCTTGAATAAACAGACCCTTTGAGCAGACGGCAGATTCCAGTCTTTTCTTGATTCAGAGTTCACTTTTTTCCTCAACACTGGCTCTGGTTCTCACGCCTCCGCAGGTTTGCGGGGCGGGGGGCGACGCATCCGCTGCTGCTGCCGTGTGTGCCGCCTTGGCTCGGCTCCAGCTCGATGCTCCTCCCACTCACCCAGAACCCTCCAGCGCTTTCTTCCGTCTGCAGGGTGGTTCTGCTTTCTTTGCTGTGCCTCTGTCGGAGGAGTGCATTAAGGAGTTACATGCCTGCTGGGCTGACATGAGGGCATTCTCCCGTTTGATGTCGGATGGGCGTGCTCTGGCGGTGATGCACGAGGCCCTGCGCTATGATCTGGACCAGATGCCCTCCATGGAGCCTGTGGTTGCTTCCGTCATTGTGGCCCCCGACAAAGGCCTTGAGGCCCGATGTACAACGCTCGCACCCTCAATGCTGAGTGACTGATGATCTGTTCCGCCGGGCATATGATGTTGGGGCTTGGATGGGTCGGCTCGGGAATTCCCTGTCCACCTACTTTTGGGTCTGGCCGCCTCTTTGGATGCTGTGCCCGTTGATACCCCCACACAGGGATTACTGGAAGCATCCCTGCAGGCCTTTGTCCTGATATCCCGGGAGCTCAGTCGGCTGCTGTTCACCCTGACATTGACTCGCCGACAGGTGTGGCTGGCGCAGTTGCCTTTTACCGAGACATGCCGGCGGGTTCTTCGCGGTCTTCTTGTGGTTTCCGGTGAGTTGTTTGGCACCGCAGTCCTGGAGGCACTTGAGCATACTGCTCTAACTTCACAGACGCGGAGCCAGTTGGTGGGTCTCCACCAAAGCTCTGTTCTTCTGCGGCCGCTTTGTCATGACATGTGACTGCCCAGTTTGCTCAGCGCCTGGACCTTCTGTGTCGATTGTCCACAGTGGGCTAGTAGCAACGACAGCATGGGTACCATGGGTAACACACCCAACTCAAACAAATGTTTTTAAAACAACAAAGAAAAAGAGGGGGTGTTTATTTTCTCTTTTTTTATTTACTACAGGTGCATTTCCATCCACAGTTCCACACTTCCTCCTCAGTTGCAGATTTCATAGCTTGTGGGAAAGACAATAAACAGATTGTTGGAAAAAAAAGGAAGGCACACATGTGCAGACCTGCCTGAATTTTGTCAATGAACACCTTCATGATTTAGAGAGTGATTGGGAGAATGTGCTGTGCTCAGATCAGACGAAAATTGAGCTCTATGACAACAACTTAACCCGTTTTGATTGAAGGAAGAGAAAAAACTGCGATAATCCCAAGAACACCATCCCCATTGTCAAGCATGGAGGTGGAAACATTATGGTTTGGGGGTGTTTTTCTTCATAATGGGTGGTGGGTGGGTCATCCAGCAGGATAATGAAACAAAAACCAAACAGCCAAGGCACTAAGGAATGGCTGAAGAAGGAGCATATTGAGGTCAGGCAGTCTCTGGACCTCAGTCCTTTAGAAAACCTATGGAGAGAGCTGAAGCTCAAAGTTACCAAGCAACAGCAACCAAGCCTGAATGATTAGGAAGTCATCTGCAAAAGAAGAGTGGAGCACAATTCCTCCTGGTATGTGCAGAAACCTGCTTATTGACTACATCTGACCTCTGCATACATTTCTTCTCTAAACTCAGGTCATATGTAAAGATTTCTAATGGCTTTTCAAACAGAGCAGGTGCTCCGTCTGGGACGTTTGCCTATTTCTTGGGTTGCAGAAACCCCTCTAGTTTCAGAAAACCTAGAGGTAACTATCTGTGTAGATCTCTTGAAATGCCACCAAATCTAATAGATTTTAGATAACTCGGATGATAAGAACGTGATGAGAGTGGATCATTGAATTCTGCTGGCACCTGCATGTCTCGGTCTGCAGTCACTCTGCTTAGCTCATCCATGGCCATGACGTAGAAACACTCGCTGAAGATGCTCCTCTGAACTTTGACTGCTTTGCCATCTCTCGTTAGGCAGAAAGCACATTTCCACGGAGAGCTGGAGCTGGACAGACGAGCAAACTTCCTCAGGAACGCTCCTCCTGAAGTTCAGAGGGACGAGAGCCACGTCAGTAAATGACAAAACACATCAGAGAAAGAGTGTGGGATGAAAACATGCTTTCTGGTTTCATCGGCAAGTTAAAGATTCGTGTTGCAACAGCAACTGGAGAACATCTCTTGACAGAACTTTCTGAAACCACTGCAGGAGCTTCTGTGCTGACATCAGCTGTCAGGGAACTCAAAGATGCTCTTTTCTTTCTGGGGTTCAGTGATCCAAAAACAAGCTGCACTTTCAGTAGAGAAAAAGAAACTCTGATGATGGTCATTAATCACTAAAGTCTACAAACAAAGCTCTGCATCACCTGAGGCTCCACCCTGCCCCTGAAAACTTCACCTTCATCAAATGTTGCAGCTCAGTAAAGGGAGACACTGTTATGTAGGCGCTGAAAACAGATTTTGCCTCTGACAGCGGGCAGAAAACACTCAAAAATTTCACATTCAGGCTCACCAGCTTTGGCTGCTTCCAGAATTTCAGGCTTGCGGAAACGTTCCAAGGTCCGATACAGACGACAGTACATCCACACCTGTGAGAGCAACAGGTCTGCTTCACACTGCGGCAGCATCAACCCAGTATCACCTTCACCTGCCTTGCAGCCTCACCTGTCTGCCCTGCAGCCACACATACTTTAGGTCATCGTAAATCTTCCCGTCTCTCCCAATGCAGGTAAAGAATCCCCTAAAAAGCAATTAGAGTAAGATGTGCTGCACTTGTGCTGCCACCAGGTGAGCCGTGTAAGTACCCATATTCTGAGTCGTGGGAGTGTTTGAGCCAGAAGTCCACTACGCCATCCAGCTGTGCTGAAATGTGCTGATGACATTCCTGCAGCTTCATGGCAGACATGACATCCAGCAGTTTCCAGATGAACTGGTGATCTGCAGGAGAAATTATCATTCTAAGAATGGACTTTTACTTTATTGATAATGCAAACAATACTGTAATACCGGTAGTTGTTATCACTATAGAATATATTTGTGTCATCTGCAAACAAGACTAGTTTTATACCTGCAATATATTATTAATATACATAATAAACAATGTTGGTCCTACACAGAGCCCTGAGGAACACCACAAGTAATGTTTAGATTACTAGATGTAAATTGACCAATATCAATATGTTAACCCTTTCAGTTGGATAATTTTTAATCCAGCTCCATGCTACTCCTCTGATTCCTTATCACTTTAATTTATTGAGTACAATTGTGTGGTTTATTGCATCAAATGATTTTTTAAAGTCAATACACATACCAACAGCATGTTTTTTATTGTCTAAAGTAGGGGTGCCAAACTCCAGGCCTTGAGGGTTGTCCACCTGCTGGTTTTCCAGCAATCCCATCTCATCTGCAGCTGTTTACCTGGATCAGGTCCTCAAAGGCAGGTTGGTTGGAAAACATGTATGACAATGACCTTTGAGGCCTGGATTTTGACACCACTGGTCTAAAGCCTTTGCAATATTTTCAATGGCATCAATTACAGCCATTTCTGTTCTAAAGCATACTAAGGCATAAGAGCTTCTTCAACAATGGGTCACAAACTACACAATGCTCTGCACTTTGCCCCCAGGATAAGAATGGCTCATTCTAAAAGCATTCTAACTCGACCTGAAAGATTTTATGGGGTCATTGTTTTGTTTGTTTAAATACAACTTTGGATAAAGTGGGCTGCAGCTCTGCCTCCCTGTTCTTTTAGTTTCACAGTCCTCAAAACTTGTATTACAGTCGTGTTCTAATCATTTGTTTCAAATGAAAATGCCTGTTAGCTGTCACGCCCCTGCATGTGTGTGAAATGTGTTCTTGGCATTTGACCCATCTCCTGAGGGAGCGGTGGGCTTGCAGACAGACTGGAAACCATTTGGTGATTTAACCCCTAATCCTTAATGCTGAGTGTCAAGCAGGGAGGCTCCATGGTCCCATTTTTAGAGGCTTTGGTACGGCTCTGCCTGGATTTGAGCTAACATTCGTCCAGTTTCAGGGCGGACACTCTTCCACAAGGCCACTGAGTTAGTCATTTAAATTATTTGCACCAGTCTCCCATATAATGTTCTAATTACTGATATTATTTATTCATTCATTTTATTTGTTCTTTTCAACTGAATTATTACCTGAAATTTCTCTCCTGAGGGACTGAGAAACAAAAATACTGTTAGAGAACTGCCAGATTACAAAGATTGGTTGTTTCTTTGAGATTTATCCACGGTCAATAATAGTTTTATATTCAAGACGATGTTGTATTTATCCTCTACTTTAACCAACAACGTTTTTTAGAAATAAATTCCCAAAGTCTGTATTTTTCAATTAACATTGAACCAACGGGTTTTTACGCGTTTGATTTTCGTCCAGAGTAGTCTTCCTGTTTGCTTCATAGGATACAGGATCTTTGAGGGAAACTGCGCACGCGCTGAGTAGCGGTTTTATTTTGCCTGTAAATCTTCAACACATACAAGGCGCGTGAACCGTTATACACGTGATCACGACTATTAAAAAGTCACTATTTAGCAAAAAATGTTGATTTCTGAAACCAAAAGAAACCTGAAAATAAAAAAGGGAAAGTTTTAATTTGTTTTTTTATTTGAATGAACTTTAAAAAAAAAAGTATTGCTCACGTGACCCCGAGCTACTGCCTTCTAGACGCTCCAACTATAGTTACCGCTTCCGTCACAAACGTTCCTCTGCCGCCTCAAGCAACAACCAGGACCGAACCAGATCCAACAGCGCCCAGACGGGAGAAGAGCTAAGCTGTGCTGGTCATATGACCGCTCCAAGGCGAGAGCACGTGACAGGGGCGGAAAAATGACCTCCCACAGACACCCCGCCCACACCACAGACACACACCAACCCACAGCGAACACACAGCCAAAGGCCCACACACGCCAAACCCAAGCCCAGAACAAAGCCAGGAAGCAATCAAATCAAAGGCAGAATCGATTAGAAACGAGATGAGTCAGCAGCCGCTGCAACCACAGCATGACTGCTGCTCCGGTCCATGCCTGCTTTCTGTATTTGATTTATTTAGGGTTTTCTTTTTACATTGGTTTGTTGCTTATCATACAGCTACCATCTCAAATTCTGTTTTTAAAGGCCTGTTAAATAAAAAGTTTTACTGGTATTTTGTAGGTTTGTTTTCATTTTACAAGAACAGATCAAGTAATGAACAAAATGATCACAAGCAGTGAACTGTCAGACTGAATCAAATATCAACACAAAGACAAGATTCAAATGGCACTTCTTATTTTCATATTTCACATTTTTGATACATGTGTGCATATATATATGTGCATATGCATTTTTTGTTGTTGTTGTTGTTGGTCTGAAGAAAACCCTACTGGAAGCTCCACAGACACTTTAACCTAAGGAAACTTACCTTACCTAAATGAGGGGCAACAACCACTGTCAAACCTGGGATTTTTGGAGAATATTTAATAAGCAGTCAGTTTTGTTCCATGAAAAATCTGCACTAGATCTGATCAGAACCAGATTATGAAAACGATACCAGACTATGAAATGAAATAAGTGCATTGTTTTTCTTTGTTTGTTTTTTCTTTTCTCTCAATCAATGCATTTCATTGTCTCAGTAATGAGTTTGATAATTCTGTGTGATTATTTTTGTGTATTGTTCAATTTATGCTTGAAATCAATCAATCAATCAGTCATCAATTTAATTTACACTTGATTATCTTGAAGAAATACAAGAAATCTGGAAAACTTCAGCTGCACAGTTCAGTACCAGGTATCAGTCCTTTCATGAATTTGTGATGTTGCAATCGCAACTAAAATCGTAGCAAATTCAAGCAAACTGCGCGAATTGTTGCACAACCTGCAACTTTACATTCTCAATGCAAGTTTACTGCAACTTTGACCAGGTGACAACGTTGCTACACGACCGTTTCCGGTGTGGCTCCCTCCTGGGAGCAGTGTTTTTTTTTTTTTTTTTAAATCTTTCTTTAGTTCGTTCATTCATTCATCTTCTAAACCGTTTTATCCCTTTAGGGGTCACAGGGCTGATGGAGCCTAACCTGGCCACTCATGGGTGAAGGCAGGGGACACCCCTGGACTAGTCGCCGGTCTGCCGAGGGCCACAATCATACACACATGCACACTCGCGTCCACACTTAAGGACAGTTTTGTGTGACCAATGAACCTTTGAAGCATGTTTTTGGACGGTCCCCACAGAAAACCCACACATGCACGGGGAGAACATGCACAATCCACACAGAAAGGTCCCCATTGGTCTTTACTTCTCTCTCTCGCCCACGTGGGGGTGGAGGGGTCCGCTGCACGCAGCAGCAGAAAAAATAAAACATGACCAGAGTATTAGGGAATGGCAGAGGCAGTGCCAGGTGCAACAAGAAGAATCTACATCAACACAAAAATGTAAAAAAAAAACATGGAGAATGGAAAAAACACAGTTACGTTTTTAGATGGTAATTAGTAACTTAAATAATGACTTCTTAAAGCAATGGGACCAATGTTGAAAAACCACCAAGGGGGACTGGTGCACGATCAGGTCTGTCTCCATTCACAGTCCGACCATAACTCCAAGCAGATTGACCATAAAACTATCCCTAAAGGGAATAAACCTAACAGAATTTTACTGAAAATGAGCAGTAAGAGAACAGGAAAACAGATTTATTGAACTGAATGGATAATCTCTGATGTCTCCCATCAAATTCTGGTTGAATAACAATGAAGTTTAACACAAGTCAACCTCATCAGCTGGACTCCAGCCATCAGTGGTCACTTGAGGATTTGGTCATTTGGTATTTACTGGTTTGGTTCAGGTCTGCAAACAGAAAGTGGGGGCTTGGTGTCAACGTGTACACTGATCACAGCAAACAACTGAACACAAAAGGCAAGTAAACACAACCTGTGGGGATTCTGATTATTAGTTTCAGACTGTGGCTTCTCGGTTTCTGGGTAGATTCCTTCTGACCTGTCATTCCTCCACAGGAAGAACCGCTCCCCAACCGCTGAGCACATGAAAGGTTAGGAAATCTATGTCTTCATTTGGTTTGCATCACATTGGGGATGTGTTCGCGAGGTGGTTACTCAACAGAGGAAGCCCCGAGCTTGCAGCTGTGGTGTTGTAATGAGCTCTGAGCATGAGTGTGTGAGACTCAGCCTGGTATTCTGTACGGCGCTGTGATGGCAGGCAGGGACAGTGCGAGCTGCGCTCTCAGCACAGCTGTGTTTGTTGCAGGTAAGTCCAGGAAGGCTCAGACCTCGAAGGAGCAGCTATGGTCACTGATGGTGTCTGCTCTCTACAGGGTTCCTGCTGCTCCTCATAGCAGCATTCCCGGTGGTCCAGATCTCTGTAGGTGAGTCCTTGTCACGGTGCTAGGGGCTTACAGTTTCTGGAAGAAAGTTGAAACAACCACATGCAGTTTGTATTTAAGCCTCAGTAAATCGAATACTTCAGAGCTATAGAAAAACGATGTATTTTAAAAAAGGTTGTCCCAACCTGCATGGTGTTGCCATGGTAACGATGTCAGTGTCGAGAATGTTCAAAATAGCAAGACTGCTTGAAGTCAGAAAACAGAATTCGGTGAACCTGACCACAGGTGACACAGGGTCTCTTCTTTGCATGAGGGGGCACGTCTGCACGTGGGGTGTTGTCTCGTTTCCTCGGTTGCTTTGGCTCCTGGTCCACTTGCAGATGAACTCTGCTGCAGTTCACCTCAGTGTGAACACAGACAAACTTTCCACAGACCAAAGACAGGAGGAGAACCAAAAGGAGGAGAGGCTGAAGCTCTGAGTGTTTGGAGGAGTAAAACATCCACAGATGAATCAGAAGAAGTTTGGAAATAGGTGAGCGTGGTGTAGTGAGAGGCTGCAGGAGCTTCTTCAGAGATGAGATGGGTCAGAGGACTTTGCTTCTTGCTTTTTTCTCATCTTGGTTGGAGGTTTTGGACAACACCACCCCCCAGGGAGCAGCTGTCGGACCTGCAGGGAGTTTGGTCAGCTTCAGTCTTTGGTTCATCCCGAGACAGCAGTCAATGAAAGCTAACCAAAGCAGATGGGGGGGGGGCATCTTCCAGCTTAGCTTCCCAGATAAGTTTATGTTTATGCCATTGATTGTCTGCCGTACATGAGCATGAACCATTTGCCCTCATTTATCAGAATGTAAAAGGGTTTCAAACGTGTTTGTTCCTTTCATTTCATGTTTTTATCATCTCTAAGCTGTATTTCCTTTGACTTGGATGTTACATTCGTCTTACCTTCATGGTGTAAACCAGACAAACAGGGATCCTCACTTTTTTATGGTGATAATGGAGCCTGGAGGTCGGTAGGTTTACAAGAAGAGCACAGCGACGAGCTGAAGTTAGGTGGAGACCCAACAGAAGGGTGGGGGTGTTGAACAAGCAGACGCGTTTCATCCAGCACTTTCAGATGAATCTTTGTTTCCTCTGAGTAATGCTTCTGTGTACAGGTGCAGCTTATGTGCACGAGTGTCCAGCTGCTCCTCTCCTCCCCGTTTATGTCCTGGTTTTTGGGATCTGGGTTCTGTTGATGATGATCCTCTTCACTGTGCTGAAGCTGCTTTGCTCAGCGGCTCCTGCTCGCATCACCTGGACCCTGGGGGCCATCTTCATTTTGCTCCTCCTTCTCTGGATCCTCTTCGGTTGGTCCCAGTGCAGGCGAGTTACATGGCTGTGTGCACCACGGTGATGTGTTGTCTCTCTGTAGGCAGCTACCAGGTTTACTCCATCTATCCACCAAACTACCAGAAGAGTGAGACGAACCTGAGTGCCGCTCACCGAAAGAGCTTCACAGCAGAGAAGCTGTTTAACAGCACCACCTTCAGGGAGGGGGGGCGCTTCTGCAACAGGAGCTTGTAAATGCTGGCCTTCTGGAGCACCACTCTACTGCACGTGCTGGCAGGAAGCACGCTGCTAGGCATGTTCTGCATGTGCGCATGCATGAAAGGGGTGGAGGCGTTTGTGCAATACCTCCACCCCTGAACACTTCAGATCAGATTCAGATCAAACTGTTGCTTCACTCACAGGGTTTAACACGGCCGTATTTCCTGCCACAAGAACAGAAGTAACGTGATTTGTGGTTATGCATTGATAAAAAAAATAGTGGGGTACAGAGGACAAAGGCAGGACATTAGAAAAGATTTTTAGAATAAGGTGAGCCCAAGGCCTTAAATGCTATGGGTTTCTTTTTCAAATAAATTCATCCAATTTCCACCTTATGGTGAGAAAAACCTGCTTTCAAGGGACAAAGGAAGAAGAGCAGCTCTGCTATCAGTGAGCAGGTCAGGCATGGACAGGGTAAAGCTGCAGCTGGGTTGGCACCTCTGAACCTGCAGACAGCTCCTGATAGATGGCATTTTCATTCATTTTCCAGTGTTTCTGCAGCGCAGAAAAAAGCTGTTCCAGTGTTTCAGTCAGACTTCTGGTCAAACCAACCAATGACCGAATGTTTTGAGAGCCAGAACAAGCCTTTAGAAAAAAAAAAAGAGACATCTTTTCTGTTCCACTGCTTTGCCTTCATCCAGAAGGCAGATGTGTTTCTACTAAACTGTTCTCTTTAATCTGCTCAATAAATGAATCTGGATGATCGTTTAGGACAAACACACAGAGGCTGACAGCTGGTTTCACATCTGCAATCTCTTTATTGTTTCAACAGGTTTGAACTAAAGTTGTGAAAACAAATGTAATATTTACAACATTCAACTGTTCAAATCAGAGCAGGTTTTCTCAGAAAACATCAGCAGACATGTCAGGGGGGTTCAGGGCTGCAGAAGCCTTGTTCCAGGTCGCCCTCGTCCCAGAGAGAGGTGGGTTCTGCTGTTCTAGCTAAAGTTCCTGAGAAACACCAGTCTGTGAGGTAGGAACTTCTCCCGGCACAGAGGACACTCGGCCTGAGGACAGGAGCAGACGTCAGTACGGGTCTGTTGCTCTCTTTGCCGGAGTCCAGAGTTAGAAAGTACTTGAGTAAATGGACTTTGTTACTTTCCTTAAGTATGTTTTTTTTTTTAACTACTTTGTACTTGTACTGAGTATCAAAAATAAAAGCAACTTTTACTCTCTCCTCGACTACATGTTTTGACTGAATATGTGTGCTCTTTACTCCACTACATTTGAATGGACACTCACATTTACTCATTATGTTTACTTGAGTACATTTATTTCAGAAACCTGCAGTTCTGAGCAGTTCATGGGACTGGGAGCCTTTCTCTCTCTGTGTTGGAGCTGAATCAGAGGTAATCTATAAAAGATAGATTTTCTTTCTCAACCTGAAGGGGCTTGTTTGTTCAGGTTGATTTTACATCAGCAGCAGGTGACAGAGAGCTTGTCCTGAACAGACATTAGCAGTTCACAGCAGGGGAATAGTTAAAAACCCAAACGAAACTACCAAGAAAAAGATGAAAGTTATTTCAGAAACAATACTATGGGAGTTAAAGCGCCCCCGATGGAAGCTCTCAGATTTTACACAAATGTAACAAGAGACCAAATGTCATCATTGGAAATTGGAATTTGGTACTGAGGACAAGACAGGAAGCAGAACTGGAGGTAGCAGAGATGAAAATGCTGAGGTTCTCTTAGGGAGTGACCAAAGGAAACACAAATCTGATCTTTTTCTGTTTAAAAATGCCTTTAATAGGTTGTTGTTTGTGTTAAGACAAACCAATAGACACTTGCTGTCAGTTTAAAACTTTTTAAAAGAGTAATTGATCCCAGAAGTCCAAATCTGTGAATATCGCTTTAGCTTAGGTTAGCTAAAGTGTTTTTGTGTGCCTGTGGGGTGGTGCTGACAGTGCAGACTCTTCCTGGAAGGGGCTCGTACATCCCAATGTGAGGAGCCATTTGTTTTTGTGGGCTGGTGCTCATAAAGCAGGATTTTAGAGGAATGCTCAGAGATGTGTGAATGGATCAAAATACCACATTTAGGTTGTTTTTCACGAGGATTAACATTATTATTTTTAAACACTTAAAAGCCAAAAGTTGATATTGCATGATATAGGCCCTTTAAATTAGTTTATGAAGAGGGATAAGTATCACTCTGATTTGTGCGTGCGTGAGTCTTGATTTGAGTGTAACTTTGGATTTGTGCGTGAATAATTCTTGTTGTCTGAGGTGCTGTTAGGGTGGGTGCAGAGAGGAAATGCTCAGTTCTGGAAATATTTTTATTTTTAAAGAGACAAGTGTTTTAAAAATCCTTATTTAGATTTTTTTTGTATTAATTAGCTGACTGATAGGCTGCACGGTGGTGCAGTGGTTGGCGCTCTTGCCTCACAGGAAGAAGGTTCCCGGTTCAAGTCCTGGCTGGGGGACTTGAACCAGTGTCACCAATGGGGGACCTTTCTGTGTGGAGTTTGCATGTTCTCCCCGTGCATGCGTGGGTTTTCTCCGGGTACTCCGGCTTCCTCCCACCGTCCAAAAACATGCTTCATAGGTTAATTGGTCACTCTAAATTGTCTCTAGGTGTGAATGTGAGTGTGTATGGGTGTGTGATTGTGGCCCTGCGACAGACTGGCGACCAGTCCAGGGGTGTACCCTGCCTTCGCCCATGAGTAGCCGGGTTAGGCTCCAGCAACCCTGTGACCCCGAAAGGGATAAAGCAGATTGGAAAATGAATTAATATTTATCTGTTTAAGAAAGTTGGAAAATGTCAAGTTTCACCAGATCTTTTTCACAATCTAAGTTTAAAGTAGCTGATAAGAAAACTCTGATAACCCAGCATTCTAGCAGCATTTGAACACATCACTCACGCAGGAATCTGGGAGACGTGAAGAGTTTCACATTAGATTTGTGTTCAAATGCGGTTTAGTGTGTGAGTAATAAGCGATTTGTGCGTAATTTTTAAAGATTCGTGCGTGTAGTTAGTTTTCAAGTTGTGCATGTGTAAATAGTATTTTTTTGAATTTGGTAATTTTTGTACTTATGTACAAAATGTATTGTATGAGTTACAAGTCAAGACTTACGGACGCACAAACTGGAGTGATACTTATTTCTCTCCATAAGGGGAGGCCCAAATCCTCAAATGAATCAAGTTTCTCATTAAAATGAATTTATTACAATTCCCGTCAGAGCGAGCTGACTAGATAAAATCCACCCAGCAATAGGATAAATCATACGTTTAGACTGCTCTTATTTTAAACACAGTTTGGAGGTTTGATGTTTGGAAACTTTGCTGTTTTTTTCAACAGTTTTAGATTTGGAAAACTTTTTATAGTAACAAACTACATTTAAAATGTATTTAACCAACGAGAACATATCTGGTCGCAAACAGAGACATCAGAAGCATTGTTTCCTGCGGTTCTGAACCTCAGCCCAGTTTCTTTCCTCAAACTGCAGGCTTTTCTGTTTCTGTCAATCATATCAGTGAAAGTGAATCTGAAATGGCCTGAACTTGATTTTCTGTTGGGGAGTTTCAGACCAGAACCCCCCTGTAGAGTTTGTAAAAGAATAATACGTGTTCTCTGCAGCATGAGCTGGCTGCTCCATGCACACAAACACTCGGATGGTGATGCAGTGAAGACACATGTTTAGTTTTTTTTTTGGGGGGGGGCAGCAGCATTGCTGCTTGCTCAGTTTTTCAGGATACCAGACTGACCTTGGTGTTGCACCACTCTGTTATGCACTCCCAGCAGAAAAGGTGTCCGCAGGGTGTGCAGGTGGAGTTCCTTCGAGCCTCCAGGCAGAGGATGCAGCGGGTGGCAGAGGGGGTGGAGCTCTGGGGGCGCTCAGGACTGAGAACAAAGAGGTCAGCCATACTGCATAAAACTGCTTCAAAGATAAAAAAAATAACTGACAATAATACAGATCAGAGTTAGGAAGACCTGGATCAGAGCTGGTCCAGTACCTGAGGCTCCTGTAGAGCTTCCACTCCTCCCGGGCCCTCTGTCTTTGCCTAAAGCTGCCCAACTGCAGACCCACACTGCCGAGCAGCTGCAGGAGTGAAACGGCACCCAGCAGCCTGTAGGTTGTCCTGATGGAGGCATCATCCCCGCTTAGCCTCTCCACCCGCAGCTGCACCCGAGTAGAAGCCCGTCACACCCACTTGTCTCAGATATTCCTCCAGATTACTTCGCATTATAGTTAGCATTACTGGAAGTGTTTTGATTCTCTGCCATGTCGTCTTCACATCTGATTCATTAGATGTGATTTACTTATTCAAAGGATGGGCGATAGATAAATTGATATAATCGATTAATTTGATTTTTTTGTTTTAGACAATTTATTTTTGGAAAATCGAGATTTTATTTTCCCAGCTCTCTGCTTTCTAGGACTTCTGCGGTTCGGAGTAAAGACAGCCCGCCAGTCTGTCTCTCCCAATGAGCAGACATGCAGCGTGCAGAGCAGCGTGCAGAGCAGCATGAATTTATTTTTCCATCACAATAAATCACAATACAGGCATCAATAGCCAAACACCTGGAAACAAAAGCGAGTACACCCCTAAGTGAAAATGTCTAAAAGTGAGCACAAGAAATTGTGCTGCAGCAGAGCGGCCGAGACCATCCAGCGTTTTAAAGACAGCTGACCCGGAACAAGCCTCGTTATGGTCAACCAAAACAGTTGAGTCCACGTTCCCAGCATCACATCCAAAGGTGGGCTTTGAACAACAGACATAAGTGTTTCGAGTATTGCTGCAGAGGTAAAAAAAATGGGGGGTGAACCTGTCGGTGCTCAGATCATATACCGCACAGTACATCAAACTGGTCTACATGCTGTCATCCCAGAAGAAAGCCTTTTCTGAGGATGACACACAAGAAAGACCAGAAACAGTTTGCTGAAGACGAGCAGACTGAGGACATAGATTACTGGAACCATGTCCTGTGTTCTGATGAGACCAACAGAAACCTATTTGGTTCAGATGGTGTCAAGCGTGTGTGGCATCAAGGAGTACACAGACAAGTGTGTCTTGTCTACAGTCAAGCATGGTGTTGGTAGAGTCGTGGTCTGGGGCTGCATGAGTGCTGCCGGCATTAGGAAACATGAATGCCGACATGAACTGTGACATACTGAAGCAGAAACTAGGCCACAGGGCAGCATTCCAGCATGATAATGACCCCCCAACACACCTCCAAGATGACCACTGCCTTGCAGTGAGATTGAAGGTAAAGGTGATAGACTGTCCAAGCATGTCTTCAGATCTAAACCCAATTGAACATCTTTGGAGTGTCCTGAAATAAAAGGGGGAGGAGCATAAAGTCTCAAATGTCCACCAGCTCCATGTAGTCATCATGGAAGAGGATTCCAGTGGCAACCTGTGAAGCTCTGGTGAACTCCATGACCACGAGAGTTAAGGCAGGGCTGGAAAATAATGGTTGACACACAAACTATTGACACTGAGCATTTTCACTTAGGGGTGAACTCACCTTTGTTTCCAGGTGTTTGATTATTGAGGCCTGTGATTTATCTTGATTTACACTGCTATACAGGATGAACATTAACTACTTTTTTGTGTCAGAATCATTTCCTCAATGCTGTTCCATGGAAAGATTTAAATACATATCTGCAGAAATGTGAAGGATGTACTCAGTTTTGTGGGATACTGTATTATGTTTTGAAGTACATTATTTATGTTTTATTAAACATATGTTTTGGAGTTTTTAAAAAAACAAATAGTAGACTTTGATCTTATTTTTTTCCTGTTGTTTTTTTTCCTTTTTGTGATCTGAACCGTGACGCAATCTGAACTGTGAGTTTTGTGATCCGTTGCACCCTTAGCCAATAATTATGGGTGTAATCTGGGTGCACAAACAGATCATCTGCAATCCAGATGAAACTGTTTCTGCATTAGGATTTTGTCTAGTAGTACTTTGTTCTGTGTGTCAGTTACTGAGGATGACAGTCCCCTCAGTACGTTCTGGAACGTTACTGCTCATGGAAAAGCCTAACTGTCTCTGTCTCCTCTGTTTTGCTGAAATAAATGTTTCAGGTTATATGAACCTAACCATTTTTAAAATAAGAGTTTGAGATTTTGTGAGAGTTTTGAATTTTTAGTTCCTATAAGTGATTTACTTAAAAACATGATTTAATTTTTCACTCTCACTTCTGGTTTGGTTGTTGTCATGGCCAAAGTTTAGGAGGTAGAGTCCTGGTTTATTTGAGACATTTCAGATGTTTCTGTTCGTGCAGAACAAAAAAAGGCGCATGTGCTGCATGAGGGACTCACATAGCTGATTCCTGCTGCTCTCTTGGACAAGTGGTAGAAGGAGCTGCTGAGGTAGAAGAGGGCAGTGTGGAGGCGGTGCACAAGTGCCACAGTCTGCTGTATGATGCTCACAGCTGGAAGCCACGCCCTCCTTTGCTCCTCTGTCAGCAGGCCCACCACCCTCTGCACCCACAGCCTCAGCCAGCAGCTTAGGCCCCACCCAGGTGATGCCATCCGCCGCCTGGCATCCTGACCACCCTCCAGCTCGTTCTCCAGACACACCAGCAGCTTGTCCAGCAGGTACGGAAGGAAGGCGTGGAACACCACGAAAAGCCCGCGTCTGGTCCACGAGGGGATATGGCGTTTGGAGGGATCCACCTGCACGATGTTGACATACTCCTCCCCCAATGTCTGAAAACCTGTGAGGCCAAACTCACACCTGAGTGATGTCAGTGGAGCGAGGGAGCATCTCTGAGTGGATGAAGCTTACCTGAGAGTGTGGTCAGACTAAGGTAAGCCACGTCAGACACAAGCTCCACCTCCTTTCTCCATCCCAGCCAGAGTCTGGATCCTAAACATCCACACACACCAGACCTTTTCAGCTCACTGACCTAAGACCACCTTCTGAAGGAGGAAAGAAAGAGCTGGAACGTTCAGGCTCTCAGGCATGCCTGCCGCTGAGCTCCTGGGGATGAAGTCAGCCAATCAGAAGCTTGTAAGGCAGAGGTAAACGAGAAAAAGCAGAACAGTGCCAAGGACTTGGACTGGACAGCTGCAGTCTGAGCCAAGAACCAGCATGAGCATCATTGACACATGCCCTTCTGAAGAAAACCACAGATCAAGAAAACTTTGAAAATTCAAAAACAAACAAACAAAGGCAAATCCATCTATCTTCTTAACCCACTGTATCCCTTTCAGGGTCACCGGGTTGCCAGAGCCTGTACCTGCTACTAAAGGTAGGGTACATCCTGAACAGATCGCCTGTCTGTTGCAGGGCCACAATCACACACACATGCACTCCTTTTGGACAGTCAGGGAAAGCTGGAGTGCCTGAAAAAACCCACGCATGCACAGGGAGAAGATGCAAATCCACACTGAAAGGTCCCAGGATTCAAACCAGGGCCTTCTCACTGTGAGGGTGGAGCGCTAACCACTGCACAACCGTACAGCACCGGCAAATCCTAAAGACTTAATTAGTTTGTGTTAAAATTACAGAATTTCAGAAGATTTAGAAAGTGACATCACAGTTTACAGTTCTGTTTGTTATTGCATCATGTGGTTTCTTGTTTTTCATTATAGAACAAAAGTTGGAAAAATAAAGATTGTTAGCAGGAACCAGCAGAAGAGAACACATTACTCCTGTGTTAGCTTCACTTCACTGGCTCCCAGTTGAATCTAGAATCAAGTTCAAAATCCACCTGCTAACCTATAAGGCCTTGAATGGTATGACCCCATCCTATATTAAAGATCTCATAGAGCCTTACCAACCAAACAGAACACTTCACTCACAAAATGCAGGACTGCTTGTGGTTCCTAGAATCTCTAAAAGCACAGTTGGAGGTAGAGCCTGGTCGTTGCCTGTTTGCTTATTAATAAATGAAAGTAAAATCAATGTTGTATTTGAACAGCCATTTGAAATAATTTGAATGTGAACAGTGAGTGTATGACTACATTTCTTGATAGACTTGACCTGAGCTCACTCTCTTATCTCTTGTTTTTACTGATCAAATATACTCTCTTCATTTGATGTTTCGACTTCCCTGACAGAGTTCCTCCACTTCCTGTTGCCACAGGAAGCACAGCTCATCCAGTCTGAGACATTTCCGTTCCCCTCAGGCGTTCACTTTGTTGTATCATTTTTTTCCGAACACGGTTCCGAACCCTGCGAGCGTTCCTACCTGCGAGTGTCTGAACAGCTTCATTTGCGTTGTTTCTCAGAACCGTTCGGTAGAAATCGTCCTTCTGACAGGACCGAACCAGCTGGGCCTGGTTCGCGGGAGCGAGCGGCATCGTGAGCGCGTCTCACAGAGATGTGGGTGTCCGCTGATGACCCTTACGGGGGCGGATGCAGACATCCGAACCACTGGTGGAAACCGCATGGAACTTGCACCAGCCGGGTCACGGACCGTCAGTGGTCGGGGTTCCGCCCAGACTCATTACGAGGTTCTTCTTCTTCTAATGTTTCCCGGCAGGCTGTACATGAATGCTGCCCCCCACAGGTCGTTAAGAGCAGTTCGACAGAGGAAATGAATGACTGCTGGTTCCAGAGGCGGTTTTGGCACCAATGACGCCCTGGGCGACAACACCAGTAGCGCCATACAATTCAAATATTTAATCAATACCGATCATACAAAATGCAACTAGAAGCTTTTACATTTTTACAGCTTATAGAACTGTAATAAAAACTTACTGAAAGTAAGGATAACTCTTATAAGAATAACATCACACACACACTATATATATATATATATAGGTTAAAAATGAGTTCCATTATAAGAGTCAATAAATCTATGTGCAACTAGTGCAACTTAAAACTTAAAATTACTATAGATTATTAGGCTGTCATTAAATTATGATCAAAGCACATTTTATTGGAATTGTATATGAAAGACCAACACAAAGAATTCTAACAAAAATTATGCAAGAGTTCCTTTTTTTTTTACAAAGAAAAACTGAAAAGTGCAGTGTGTAAAAGTATTCAGCCCCTTTTCTCTGAGTGCATCAATTTCCTGCAGAAGTTGCTTGATGATTGGTGACTGATCAAATGTTGACTTCATGACTTCATAGAGTCCTCTTGTGTGTCATTTATCTCAGTAAACAAATCCAGCTGTTTAGTGACAGTCTCTGTGGTTTGTCAAGAGAATATTGGGGAGAAAACAGCATCATGGCTGCACTGTGGCGCAGTGGTTAGCGCTCCTGCCTCACAGCAAGAAGGTTCCCGGTTCAAGTCCTGGCTGGGGGACCTTTCTGTGTGGAGTTTGCATGTTCTCCCCGTGCATGCGTGGGTTTTCTCCGGGTACTCCGGCTTCCTCCCACCGTCCAAAAACATGCTTCATAGGTTAATTGGTTACTCTAAATTGTCCCTAGGTGTGAATGTGATTGTGCATGGGTGTGTGATTGTGGCCCCTACGACAGACTGGCGACCAGTCCTGGGGTGTACCCTGCCTTCGCCCATGAGTAGCCAGGTTAGGCTCCGGCAACCCCGTGACCCCGAAAGGGATAAAGCAGATTGGAAAATGAATGAATGAATGAATGAAACAGCATCATGAAGTGTAAGGACACACCAGACAGGTCAGGGAGAAAGTTGTGGAGAAATTGAAAGCAGGGTTAGACTAGAAAAAGATTTCCCAAACTGAATGACCAATGTCAAAAAAGTCCAGAGGGGTCCAGAACAAAACATGCATCATCTCAGGGTAGCAAACCAAATAGAGCCACAAGACGCCATCCATGGGGTTGCGCTCAGGCACATTCACCCTGTAGAACCTGGTGAAGGTATCCATGGATGACCAGGAGGCGGCTGCACAGATCAACTCCCAACAGCACCCCGTGGGCAGCAGCCCAGGACTTAGACATGGCCCTGGTGGAATGACACGACACCCCGGTCGGCAAGGGACAGCCGCACACAGAATAAGCCAGCTGAATGGCACCAACAACCCAGTGAACCAAACGCTGCTTAGAAAAAGCACCTGAGGGGCGCATACGTTTTCTAAGTAGCACCTGTTTGTATGCTAAAAGCCGCCTAGTGGAAGGGTCCCAGGCATTCAGCACAATGCGCCACACATCGGCACTCAAGGCAGCTGGGCCTACCCCAGCCCTGCAGCAACCAGGAGCAGAGCTGGAGGCGACCCGGGTTGGGATGGAGAAACCGACCCCCCACCCCCACCCCCCCAGCTGAGACAGCAAGTCCTGGCTATTGGGGAGATGAACCGGCGTAGAGCATCAGAGCCCGGAGTCGTCAATTAGAGAGAATCAAAGGGGGCACTGAGCGGTCCCCGTCGAGGCAAACAGGTCCACCTCCACCCTTCCCAGGGCAGACCAGGGGACGCCACCACCTCCGGTTGAAGACGCCACTCGCCCGGTAGAAGCCTGTGCCAAAACAAGAAATCAGCCACCTGGTTCGCAGGCCCTGGGACATAAGCAGACTGGAGACTGGCAAATAGAGGGGCGGCCCACAACAGGAGGTGACCCGTCACATGCAAGAGCCGAACCGAACATGCCCCCCCCCCCAGATGGTTGATCTGGGAGACCACCAGCACGTTGTCGGAGCGTACCAGGACATGGCGGCTGCACAGCACAGGGAGAAAGCGCAACTGTCCCAAGTGGACAGCTGTGAGTTCCAGCGTGTTGATGTGTCCTATGCGCTGGAGCGAGGTCCAGATGCATGCACCATCTGCTGTACCACGCCGCCCCCCAGCCCACAGCAGAGGCATCGGTGTAAACAATCTCCCTCCGAGACGGTAAAGAGGCACCCCCCAAACAATCCAAGACCAGTCCGCCCAAGGGGACAGAGATTGTAGAATGTGGGGCGGAATGAACAGCATGCGTCATTGGTGCGCCGGCCACCCAGGATCCAGACGCAGTCCAGCCAGCCCCATCTGGTACAGCCAAAGTGAAAGCAGAACCAGAGGAATGACAGTCAATGCCGCCGCCAACATCCCCAGAAGCCGGAGGTGCAGGAGAAGGGACAAGCACCAGTACCAGAACATATTTTGCATAATCAGCATGCTTTTGGGTTTCTGGAGTCTGTACCCAGGAGGACGCTGGACTGTATCCAATCCATCTGCCACAAAATCACTGATCCATTCTGCCTTATATTATCAACAGTCAGACCGCTGCTGGTGGTGTAATGGTGTTGGAGGTATTTTCTTGGTATACTTTGGGCCCCTTAGTAATTGCTCATGGTTACAACACCACAGCCTACCTGAGTATTGTTGCTGACCATGTCCATCCCTTTATGACCACAGTGTAACATCTTCTGATGATACTTCCAGCAGGATAAGGCTCCATTTCATAAAGCTGGAATCATCTCAGACTGGTTTCTTGAACATGACAATGAGTTCACTGGACTCAAACAGCCGCCACATTCACCAGATCTCAACCCAACAGAACACCTTTGGGATGTGGTGGAATGGGAAATCAGCATCATGGATGTTCAGCCGACAAATCTGCAGCAGCTGTGATGCTGGCATGTTAATGTGGACCAAACTCTCTGAGGAATGTTTCCAGTACCTTGTTGAATCTTTAACACCAAAGATTAAGACAGTTCTGAAGGCAAAGGGGGGTCAAACCCGGTAAGGTGTACTTAATAAAGTGGCTGAGTGTACATTCCAATCAATAAATGGCTCAAACCCCCCCGGAGTGAAACTTAATTTACTTAATTAAATTTCATTTATTTCATCTTCAAACTTTTTTCATTTTTTATGGCTTGATATTAAATGTTTCTGTAACTTATTTATTTTATGTTGGGTAAAGCTCATTGATTTGGAGCTGTGTGTCTGCCATCACTGCAATGTTCTCCTGCAGAACTCAGACTTAAATCCAGTAGATCTAGACTTGTTTTCTCAGCTTCTGAACAAACCTACTTTGACATCTGAAGGACCTTTTATGAAGAGGCTTTGGCCTGTCAGTGTCAGACCGTAGCAGGCTGGAGCTGCCCTTCATTATGTGCACAAGCATTCGTGCACGTTTATTCAGAGCTTAAAGCTGCAGAACTGGTTTTTTTTTGTCTCCAGCTGGTGTAGAATAACCTCAACAGACATCCATTGTAAGCCGTCTCCTATCTGATTACTTCTACTTTTCTTAGCTTTGAAACTGCCCCCCTGTCTACACAACAGGAAGTTCAACTTTGCTTCCAGTGTGTGAGGCGGGACTATTGCTCTCCCCCTCCCTGCTCCACAGAACAGCAAGTTTTGGGCTGTTGTAGACAGGAGGTGGAGGCACGCTGAGCTGCTGGAGGAAGGGGGGGGGGGGACTGTAACTCACAGGTAAACCGTCACACTTTTTCCTCAGGTGGGGTTCAGCATCCTGGATCTGGGATCAGAAGCTGGATGAACGTGCTTAGAAGGGGAGAATTGCACCAAAGGACTGAAATGGTGGGAGGAAGGGTGAAGGGAGATTGAAGACCTCAGGGCACGGGAAGATATGATGACTTTTCTGAGAGTAGGGAGGGGAAAGATTGTGATGGCCTTAAAAGTGTACAGAAGGATTTTGTAAATTATTCTTGATTTGACCAGAAAGCCCTGGAGCTGCTGAAAGATTGGGGTGATGTGAAGGTGACCGGGAGTCCCACTGGTTGCCGCATGGATTCTTGCCCCTCCACTCTCGGTTTTAATTGCACCTTGGACCAGGGGCCCCCAAACTTTTTCTTGTGAGGGCCACATTACTGTTTTCCTCTCAGATGAGAGGCCGGGTTCACTTTGTCGACTAACAATAACAGTGTAAAGGTGCATTCGCAAGCTAATGTTTTTAGCCTTGTTGCTAGATAGAGCTACAAGCTAAT
>BSAI01000011.1:222749-271127 GCA_036245035.1 Adrianichthys oophorus | reverse complement strand
CAGTGGTTAGCGCTCCTGCCTCACAGCAAGAAGGTTCCCGGTTCAAGTCCTGGCTGGGGGACCTTTCTGTGTGGAGTTTGCATGTTCTCCCCGTGCATGCGTGGGTTTTCTCCGGGAACTCCGGCTTCCTCCCACCGTCCAAAAACATGCTTCAT
This sequence comes from Adrianichthys oophorus, assembly GCA_036245035.1. Classification (NCBI taxonomy): domain Eukaryota; kingdom Metazoa; phylum Chordata; class Actinopteri; order Beloniformes; family Adrianichthyidae; genus Adrianichthys; species Adrianichthys oophorus. Next base: position 270,972 of record BSAI01000011.1, on the reverse strand, counting down.
AGGTTCATTGGTTACTCTAAATTGTCCCTAGGTGTGAATGTGAGTGTGCATTGGTGTGTGATTGTGGCCCCTGCGACAGACTGGCGACCAGTCCAGGGGTGTACCCTGCCTTCGCCCATGAGTAGCCGGGTTAGGCTCCGGCAACCCCGTGACCCCAACAGGGATAAAGCGGTTTGGAAAATGAATGAATGAATGAATTTGTGTCCTTTTGTGGGGATGAGGGACTTGGAAGATGGATACCTTCTTTCTTTGATGTTGATGAGTCGGGGGGGCAGGGGGAACATCAGATGGGACAGTCTAACATCCGGGAATTTACTGCATGTGTTGCTGTGGTGCATGTATAATCAGAGCCATGGTGTAAAATGACGTGAGCGTAGGTGTGCTGAAGGAATTTACTGACTCGTCTTGGTCATTGTACAGACTTGTGGTGTGGTGCTTTCAGATGCTGTGTGACCCCCCTCGCTGTGCCACCAGCAATAACATTCAGAGAAACATGAGAAACACCAATTTTGTTTATGATCTCTTAGATGACTTTCACTCCTTCTTCTTTGGTTTGAAGCACTCCTCTAAAACTAACCTCTGGAGTTCTCACCATGTCTGTTCACAAGCAGACATGACTGCTGTGCTTCCTGTCAGCTGCAGGATTCATTCAGGCTTCAGTATTCCTTGTTTAAAGATTCACTCCAATGAAAATTGTGTTTTTAACCTGTTCCAGTAGTCTTTTGCTCACGATGGAGGATGTGTCTTAAAACCCACATTTCGGAGTATTTCTTAATTCAAATTGTGCATCAGGAGCAGATGAGAAAATGCAGTTTAAACGTTTGTAGTTGTTATGTACAATATATGCTTGGTGGGCCTTGTAGACAAACAGATCTATGTACATGTATTACCTGAGCTGGTACCAGACTCAAACCTGTGCAGCTGCATAGCTCCAATATTGCTCGCCATTTTTGTAATATTAGGTTTGGGTTATAAAGGGCTGGACAGAGTATTCAAACTAAGGCTGGGGCATCAATGTAGCGTTACTTCAGCGCCAACAGTCCCACCTACAACTTAGAGTTGAATTTCTAATGAACTCCTGCTGATCTGCAGAAACTTTGTCTTAAAAAGCAACACAGGCTTTTTTTGTTAAAAACGGCATAATCAGAATTAAAAGACCTCATGAGAACGATTTCATAATGGAATAAAAGACACTTTAAGAAAGTGCACATTTGGATCCAATGTTTGTGTATAAATTTGTCTTTGCTCCCATCTACCTCAAGTTTAGACGTAGAACATTACTTCATGTCATTGTGTGAAGGAGAACACCGTGACTCATGCTGTTTCCTCACTTTGACACACCACTTCAAGCGGCCCAACCCAGAAGGGTCTTAGAGCACATTAGTCAGTCCCAACATAGACAAAGCAAGAGCCAAACTGCAATTAACATGTCTGCGGTGCGGAGCTGTCATTGGAGGTGTGTACATGAAAGTGAGTGTACGCCGATGCAAAGAATCACAGTCAGACGACACATGAAGAAAACATTTCCAACCTGGAATGAGATGAGCTTCCTGACCTTTCCTCAGCCGCACTCTCTCACTTATCTCTTTGTCATTTCCTGCCTTTTTCTTGGTTGACTGCTTTTTTGCTGCAGCTGGTCACTGTGACATTTGCCCCCGCTTATTGTACAGTCAAAATGATGCATCCAGAGGCAGCGCTCACACGTGGAAAGAGTTTCTTTCCATGTTTTGATGTGAGTAACCTAATTTTCAAAGCTCTGTCACGGCTCTCAGCTCCTTTTCTTCTTTTTAGAACTTTGGTAACTATTTAGATCAAAATTTTACTAGGATGCAATGACGGCATTAGAAAGGTGTGTGTGCGAGTGTGTGTGTGTTAAATTTTTTACTTTTTGTGGACAAAAAGCTGAGTGAAGAGGATTTCATCCTGGAATTGTAATAAAATTCCAGGATTCTTCATTACCTCAAGTCCCATCAGACAGGGAGAGGGGTAAGACCAACCAGTTTGTCTGTCAGGAGTTACCAGGAGGTTTTTTGTAACCAGTGAAGGAGCTGATGAGGTTTAGAGGTGCAGTAGTTTACATAACTCTGCATTTTACAGCCCAGTTCAAATCTGAATCTGCAGACTCTTGTGTGAAATTCTGGTTCTGCCAGTTCACACAAACACAACTGTACCAGTTTAACCAGACTCCCTTGAACTAAGATTCACTTTCTTCAACATGTTTCAGCGTCAGTGTGCAACAGAAGAACACCAAACTGACTGACAGATCCAGTCACGATAACAAACTTCAGGAACTTTATAAATGAGATTACTGATGATAATCTACAGATCAAGGCACCTCCCACTACTGCCCGGATGAAATACAGGAAGCAGCAGGAAGCGTTAGTATTCAGTGGGGGATCTGCAGATTACATAAAAAATGTAAGAAACAAAACCCAGCGGCTGAATGGCTCAGTTGGCTGCCTGCAGGACTGCCATGTTGGAAACCTGGGTTTGTTTCTCAGGGGGAACGATGAGCTTACTCCAGTGTGGGTCCTTAGGCAAGACCCTTTACTGGCTTAATATGTAGCCACAAAGGGGCCTGGGTCTGGGTCTGCCAGTGCCGGTTCCCAGCCCCAGTTAAAATAGAGTTGTGTCAGGAAGGACATCCGGCATAAAACTCTGCCAAACCAAGTGCGTGAATTGGTGACAGCTAATTTTCTGTGGTGACTCCTAACGGGATAAACCGAAAAAGCAGAAATGAGCAGTTTAGCTATAACCTGGCACAACCTATTTACACATTTCATGTGATAAATGTTCTTTTGTGCATTGTTCCTGAATAAATAATAGTACAGGGAAATACAGCGTAAGGTGAAAGGAGAGGAGTCAAAGGCCAAGCAAGGGGCTTATGATGACTTGAATGCCAGGTTAAGATGAAGGGACTGACCTTTACCTATAGATACCTATAGATTAGCAAGGCAGCTTGAGAGATGGGAAGGACATGCAGCAGGTTAAGTTGATTAAGGATAGGGATAGTAATATGTTGACAGGTGTCAGTAGTGTAATGGAAAGAATACTTTGAAGAGTTGATGAATGAAGAAAATTAGAGAGAAGAAAGAATAGAAGAGATGACTGTTGTGGAGCAGGAAGTAACAAAGATTAGTGAGGGTGAAGCAAGGAGGCATGGAAGAAGAAGAAGAGTGGGAAGGCTCTTGGTCCTGATGATATACCTGTGGAGGTATGGAAGTGTCTAGGAGAGATGGCAGTGGAGTTTTACCTGGGTTGTTCAACAGGATCCTAGGAGGTGAGAAGACGCCTGAGGAATGAAGGAGAAGTGTGATGGTGTCCATTTTTAAGCATAAGGGAGATGTGCAGAATTGTGGCAACTACAGAGGAATAAAGCTGATGTTCCATACAATAGGGGTGTGTATTTGCAAGAGTCTTTAAAGCCGAACGTATGATATTTAATAAACGAGTCTGTCAGCCCTCTGCAAGAGCAATCGAATGGAAATACACATTTTTTTTGTCTTTTTGTATTTTTGTTAGCTCAGGCAAAAATATATATTTGAGCTGTGTGACCTGATGTATCAGATATGATACAAAATAAAATTTCTATGTAAAAAAAAAAAATTTTTTTTTGCTTGTTTGTTCAGAGGGACCTATGAAGGCTCCAAATCCAAAGACTTTGAATTTTCTGTCAATTGTTTACTGGGCAAGCCCAAAGAAATAAAATAAATGATGAAAATTTCTTAATTTGCAAGAAAAATGCAAAGTTTTAAAAACAAAACTTCATAATTTGCAAATGAACATAGTAAATATTTGCTGTCAAAAACTTTTTTTGTTTCAAAAACTTGTATTTTGCTTTAAAAATATCTTTTCGCGTTTGCAACACGAAAGTGTTCAGATCCATTGTCTGTCATCTAGCTTTTGCCCTTTCTTTGATTTTGAGTTCATTATATTCAGTTTAGTGTGAAATATGTTCCACCAAGCAGCCTGCTGATTGGTCTAGATTCTATCCAATCAAATCGCCGTATTTATCTGACATGGTGTCTGTTACCGAGGCTCAAACACAGAAAAGGCCCTTTTACCCTTGATTTTGCTTCTATGGATGAAAAAAAAAATGTTTTAAAGAATTTTAAACCAATTCATACTTTTTTTTAGCATTTATTACATTTTATTTAGTCAGGTTAGTGAATTTATGGCTGAGGATCTCCTAAAAAGCTTGATCTGAATAAAAATGCGGAAAGTGAACATTTCATTTGGAATACTCTGGCCTGATCAGACCTGTTTGGATCAAAATTTCTTTCCGATCAAGATAGGTGGGTTATGCCGATTGTTGATCCCATGGAGGTGCATGTAAACAATTGTGAGTCATTGCTGAACTGGCTTTCACGTTATGCATAGACGGTGTGGCGCTTCACAGGAGACTGTGACTGGCGCAAACAGGGCCGACCAGCTACTACACGCGAGTCAACCTGACTCGTATATCTATGAGCAGGGGCGGGGGTTTTGTTACGGTTTATGTGCCGGGGGAGACTTCGAACTGCAGTTTGTCCTGCTGCTCTGCGTGAGGAGCTGCTGTACTCAGGAGAACCGTGTCTCCAGGGGCCCGTTTCCAGAAGCTGGTTTACCAAACTCAGAGTTCAAACCTGCTCTCAGAGTTGACTGACTCAGAGTTTTCAGTTTCAGCTGAAAGAGTTGGTTCAGTCAACTCTGAGCAGTTGGAGTCAGAGTCAGGTGTGAGCATTGCGACCATAAAAAGCCCTGAACAATGGAGCAAAGACATGACGATTCACCATGGCAACGGGACCAAACAGCTGTAGCAGCAAAAGAGAGAGTTGGCGTAGGAGAAAATAACTGCCAGAGTTAATGAGTACGTTTACATTTTAATAATTTCAATTCAGAATAGGTGAATATTGTCAGTAATGTCGTCATTTTGTCACTTGTTAAGTAAGTTTTTGATCTGTCACTAATTTAACAAGTAATCTCAGTAATTGCACGAATCACCGATTTTCATACAATTTAAAACCGCATCTTAATGTCTTCTCTTCCTCAAAATTTCAGCGGCTGATATATGGGAATTGTAAAATCGTTATCAATAAGTAATCCAAGACATTTCATCCAGAGCAACAATTTCATTATTCAAAAGGCTTTTCTAAAATGTATCCAACACCGAAATAAATATTGAATTGTAATTTTCATGTAGGTGCAATCCAGCAGCAAAGAAACAACCTGGCAGCAGCTAACAATGAAATGTAAAAACATAATTCAAAAAGGTGAGGCTGATCATGTCCTGGCTATTTGACTTTACAAACATTAGAGATTTTGAAGAACTAAATGGCACTAAGTATAGCACTACAAGAGAATTTTTAGCATTGGTGTTTTCACACAATGAAATAATTTGACTTACAGTCAGCCAACAAAAAGAAGTCAGAAGCCAGAAAAACTGGTAGAGGACCTGCACCCTCACCACTGATGGATGCAGAGGAGATGGCCCTCAGCCTTACCACAGGAAGACCAGTGGCTGATGGGATTCCTGGGGGGAGTGTATGAATGATGCATGAGATTGTGAATGTATAATAAGACTCCCTGGAAAACGGGATCGCTCAAATGAAAATGATTTGGGGAAACACCAGGCAATCGACTCTCCTGATGTAAATGACAGTCCAGGGTTCCCTCCATGAACCGCCACCTTAACGTGGTGGAGGGGTTTGAGTGCTCGAGTGTTCCCAGGAGCTATGCTGTCTGGGGCTTCGGCTCCTGGTAGGGTCTCCCATGGCAGACAGGTCTTGGGTGACGAGCCAGACAAAGAGCGGTTCACAAGCTCCTTTATGAGAAGAAACACCATAGATCAAGTTGCGTCACCCGGATTGACGTTACCGGGCCGGTAACACCGGTAACCTCCTCCCACGGGCCCCGGTAGGGTAAAACCCGAACGATCAATGTGGGATCACTCTCCAGTGCGCCCACCACCTGCAGGAGGAGAAGGGGCAGGTGCAATGTGGTTTGGGTGGCAGCCGAGGGCGAGTGCCTCGGAGGCCTAAACCCCGGTCATGGAACTTGGCTTTTGGGACATGGAACGTCACCTCTCTGGGAAGGAAGGAGCCTGAGCTTGTAATGAGAAGTACTGGCTAGATTTAGTTGGGCTGACCTCTACGCACAGTCTGGGCTCTGAAACTCAGTCTCTCGAAAGGGTTGGACTCTCTACCATTCTGGAGTTGTACATGGTGAGAGGCGGCGGGCTGGGGTGGGCTTACTCGTGAGCCCCCAGCTTAGCCGCCAAGTGTTGGAGTTCACCCTGGTGGACGAAAGAGTTGTGTCCCTCCCCCTTCGGGTGGGGGACAGGGGTCTGACTGTTGTTTCGGCTTATGGGCCAAACAGTAGTATGGAGTACCTAGCTTTCTTGGTGTCTCTCGGAGGGATACTGGAAAGCACCCCAACGGGGGACTCCATTGTCCTCCTGGGTGACTTCAATGCCCACGTGGGCAATGACAGTAGCACCTGGAGGAGTGTGATTGGTAGGAATGCCTTCCCTGATCTGAACCCAAGCGGTGTTTTGTTGTTGGACTTCTGTACTCGTCATAGTTTGTCCATAACAAACACCATGTTTGAGCACAAGGGTGTCCATCAATACACGTGGCATCAGGACACCCTCGGTAGGAGATCAATGATCAACTTTGTAGTTGTTTCAGGCAACCTTCGGCTGTGTGTCTTGGACACTCGGGTAAAGAAAGGGGCAGAGCTTTCCACTGATCACTACCTGGTGGTGAGTTGGATTCGTTGACAGGGAAGGAGGCCGGAAAGACTTGGCAGACCCAAACGTACTGTGAGGGTCTACTGGGAACGTTTGGCTGAGCCCTCCGTCAGGGAAGTCTTTAACTCTCACATCTGGAAGAGCTTCAAACAGGTACCGAGGGATGCTGGTAACATTGAGTCTGAATGGACCATGTTCTCCACCTCCATTGTCTCTGCTGCTGTTCGGAGCTGTGGTCGCAAAGTCTCTGGTGCCGGTCGTGGCGGCAACCCCCGAACCCGTTGGTGGACACCGGAAGTAAGGGATGCCGTCAAGCTGAAGAAGGAGTCCTATCGGGTCTGGCTGACTTGTGGGACTCCAGAAGCAGCTGACAGGTATCGGCAGTCTAAGCAAGTTGCGGCTCAGGCTGTAGTAGAGGCAAAAACTCGGTCCTGGGAGGAGTTCGGTGAGGCCATGGAGAAGGACTATCGGTTGGCCTCAAAGAGGTTCTGGCAAACCGTCCGGCGTCTGAGGAGGGGGAAGCAGTTTTCTGCAGGCACCGTTTTCAGTGCAGGTTGGGAGCTGCTGACTTCGACTGGGGACATTTTCGGGCGGTGGAAGGAATACTTCAAGGATCTCCTCAATCCTGCTGACACACCACAAACAAAGCTCCAGTTCATAACCAACCCAGTCCACCAGGTACTGTATGCCTCTGCCCCGTCTATGAGAGGCAAGAAGCTGGTTGATAGTGTAGACAGGCCCACCATCCACAAAACGTGGCAGATGCGGCTCCACATCAATGGTTCGAAGGGGGCTCACCTTTACTGGCTTCAATTTGCTGATGTGGAACACAGGATTAACTCTGGAAGCGCTAATCACACAGCAACAGAGTTAAAGACCTTTGTGATGGTGATTGGTCCAAGAAACCGTGGATGCAGCTTTCTGGAGCTACCCTTCAGGTGTACGTTTGAGGAGGAAAGCCACACTTTATTGCCCACCTTGTATTCTGGGGCTGCAGAACGACGACGGTTGGCCACTGCAGTGAACTGCTCCTGGTTCCTCAACAAACAAGCCCTAAACGACCTCCAAGTATGCTGGTAGCGGCGGACAAAGGCAGCTCGGCCAGAAGTAGATGTCATTTGTTCCTGATGTGGGAAAAGTGGGGGCTGGTGTCCATAGGATGCCTGGAAAGGAGAAAAACCAGAGGAGTTGACCAAGGAGTTGTGGGCGTACTCAGCCCACGGAAACTGTCTGGCCCACGTGCCAGGGTTTTTAGCACACATGGTGCAAAGGGTGGTCTCCAGATCCTGATTATAGAGCTCCACTTGGCCATTGGTTTGAGGATGTAACCCTGAACTCAAGCTAAGAGTGACCCCCAACAACTTGCAGAACGCCCTCCAGTAGTCTGCCACAAACTGGGGTCCAAGATCCGAAACAATGTTGATAGGGAGACCATGCAGTTGAAAGATGTGCCTGGACAGAACTTCTGCTAACTGCGGTGAGTAGTTTTTGAAGGGGAACTGCGTGGGCCAACTTGCAGAACCTGTCAATAATGGTAAAAGTTACAGAAAAACCCCTGTATTTCGGGAGCCCTGTTTTGAAATCCATGGCGATATGGGACCATGGTCTGGAGGGCACTGGGAGGAGGCCGTCGGGGCATTTTAGTGCTAGCGCACACAGGAGACGAAGAAACAAACGCCCTGATGTCAGAGGCCATTGTGGGCCACCAAACCAAGAAGACAGTTCGAATGACTCCCGGATGGCAGGCCAAACGTGAGCAGTGCCCCCACTTTAGAACTTGGGAGCGGAGACCCGAGGGAACAAACAAACAATGCGTTGGGCAACTACGTGAAACCACAGAGACATTGGACACTGAGGCATTGACCCTACCCTCTAGGGCCCACCTTGTAGTAACCAACGCCATGTGTTGAGGGAGGATGGTTTCTTGTTTCTTGCTTTCTTGCTCAGACACCATGGGTTCGCACTCTTCCTGGTGTTGTCGGGACAGCGCATCCGGCTTGATGTTCTTGCTGCCTGACCGATAGGACAGGGAAAACCTAAACCTGTCAAAGATCAAAGCCTATCAGGCCTGGCGTGAATTGAATCTCTTGACAGTCCTTATGTACTCTAGGTTTTTGTGATCTGTCCACACGAGGAATGGGCGTTCGGCTCCCTCCAGCCAGTGGCGCCACTCTTCAAGAGCTAATTTGACAGCAAGGAGCACTCTGTTCCCTATGTCATAGTTTCTCTCTGCAGGAGTGAACTTGCAGGAGAAATGCGGGCAGGGGTGTACCTTATTATCATACGCTCTCTGATAATAGCACCCACCCCTGTGTCAAATGAATCTACCTCCACAATGAATTCTTTTGAGGTGTCAGGCTGGACCAGAATGAGAGCCACAGAGAAACATCGTTTTAGCTCTGCAAACACTTTGTTGGCCTCACCTTCCTAGAGGAAGCGTACCTTCTTTGACGCTAACTTGTGGAGTGATACGACTGTACTAAAGTTCCTGATAAAGGGTCTATTGAAAATTGCAAACCCAATGAAACGTTGGAGCTTTCTCCGCCCATATTGCTCAGGCCACTCTAAGACGGCTTTGACCTTGGCACTGTCCATCTGAACGGAACCTGGAGAGATCACATGTCCTGGAAATATTGTCTTGGTGGTGTGGAACTCACATTTCTGGGCCTTGCAGTACAGCTGATTCTTCAGGAGTCGCTGAAGCACAGCTCTCACATGCTGCACGTGAGTCTCAGAGTCTGGTGAGAAGATCAGAATGCCGTCGAGGTAAATGAAAACAAACTTATTGATCATGTTGCCGAGGACGTCGTTTATGAGGCACTGAAACATAGCTGGGGCGTTAGTAAGCCCAAAGGGCATAACCAAGTATTCAAAATGTCCACTGGGCGTGTTGACAGCTGTCTTCCACTCGTCTCCCTCTCTTATTCGCACCAAGCGGTAAGCACTGCGGAGGTCTACCCTAGTGAAAATGTTAGCGCCTTTCAACAAATCAAAAGCAGTACATAGCAGGGGAAGAGGGTAAATATTGTGGACTGTGATGTTGTTTAGTCTTCTATAGTCAATGCAAGGACGCAAACCACCATCATGTTTATTAACAAAGAAGAAACCTGCTCCCGCTGGGGAGGAGGAAGGACGGATGATTCCTGTCTGAAGACTCTCTTGCAGGTATTGGTCCATCGCCTCTCGGTCAGGAGGGCTAAAAGTTAAAGGTGACCTTTGGGTCGTTGAATTCCTGGGAGCAGGTTGATGGAGCAATTGTAGGGGCGGTGTGAAGGAAGGGCTTTAGCCCGAGTCTTACAGAACACGTCACGCAAGTCATGGTACACCGGAGAAACCCCAACAAAGATCAGGGGGTTCAGGAGTGTGTGTGTTCTGGACAGAAGAACGTAAGGCAGCAGTATTCAAACAGTTCAACAAACAAAACGGACTCCAAGACAAAATCCTACCGGAAACCCAATCAATGTGAGGGATGGATCTACACAACCAAGGATAGCCCAAAATCATAGTCTCAATCACAAAAAAAGACATAATTTCATTGTGATTATCAGACACTGTCACTCTCACAGGGACTATGCGAGCAGAAACTCTGTGAATGAGAGATCTGTTAATGGCATTGATAACCAGAACAGCAGGTAAGGGCTCTGTGGGTATGTTTAGCCTGTCCACCAAGTCTTGGGATATCAAGTCCCCATCAGACCCAGAGTCAATATTAGTCTCAAACTCACCCTGCTGCAGGTCACAAGCCAGGAGAATCATCGATGAAGGTTAAGAGGGCAAAGAAAACAGGGAAACACGGCTCACCAGTTGCCCTCTCAATGGGGAGCCCTGGTGTTTGCCAGACAGCTTCTGATGAAGTGGCCGGAGCTCCCGCAGTAAAGACACAAGCCACCAGCCATGCACCTTTGTCGTTCAGTCTGGGAAAATCGTCCCAAACCCACCTGCATGGGTTCAGGCGGCGACTCAGAGGACAGGGCCCCATTGTCGGGCTGCTGGTGGGCAGGAACTGACAGAGTCACCCGCTGTCATTGGAGATGTGCGCTAAAACCGAGAACAAGTTGCTCATGGGTCCTCTCCCTCATGCGTCGGTCGATCCAAGTAGCGAGGTCGATCAGACCCTCCAGATCCTCTTACACCTCTCTCGCTGCCAGCTCATCTTTTAAAGAGCTGGAAAGTCCTTGGAGGAACACATCCAGAAGCACGTCGTCAGGCCTATGGGTGCTGGTAGTCAGGGTGCGGAACTCTACTGCATAGTCCGAAACAGTGCAGGACCCCTGGGACAGCCTGAGGAGTTGAGAAGCAGCCGCATTGGTGAGGCGTGGAGGGGTTAAAAACAGTCAAGCGTTGAGTGGAAAAGGCACTGAAAGATCAGCACTGAAGGATCTGCAGATCTGCCAACCGATCCCACTCAGCCAAACCCCATCGTTTTGCTCTGCCCGTCAAAAAACTCAAGGCATAGGCCACTTTGCTCCTCTCAGAAGGAAACTCACCACGGTTAAAATCGAACTGGAGCCGACAAGAAGCAAGAAATTGCAATCCTCTGCTGTACCACTGAACTGTTCAGGAGAGCCAAGTCTTGTTTGTCGGGGCGAGGGCTGTTCCAGACAGCCCAGACATACAGCCACGCAGGTCCTGGGCAAGTGAGGCCATCCCACCGTCGGAAAAGGCGTCATCTGATGGGGACAGGATAACACCACAAGCCTGAGCATGCTCTGTTGGGTTTGACATGTTGATTGGAGCGTAATGTTACAGGTAGAGTTCAAGAACCCAGAAGAAGAGAAGGATTGTACTCAAACGGGTAAGGATATCGCTGGTTTATTTAGAAAAACAAAAGATCACCTCACAAGAGGGAAAAAAAAGGGGCAAGTAACTCAAACAACTAAGGAGCAGGATAAGAGTGCATTGCCAGGGACAGACCTAAAAAAAAAACACACAAAATGCTCCACAACAGGGAACTGAAACACAGACTTAAATAGACAAACACACAATCAACTAAACAGGATGCAGCTGTGAACACCTCCAGCAGGAGACAGAGGTGAGTGGGAGAAGAAAAAGACCACAACAGACCTGCACAGAACAGGCAGTCAAAAACCAAAAACATAACAAGCATGTCAACAAACGTGTCAATCAGATTTCAGACTGGCTCCCTTAATCATAGAAACACAAATGGGTGGGGGAGGATGGATTTTAATATAGAATCAGAAAAGAATACAATGTTCTTATCATTTAAATAAATGCCTCGCCGGGGATTCTTGTTCTAACTCCAGGGACCTGCAACAGGCCTGCGCCTGAGGACCGAAGGGCTCTGGGAAGTTCATAAGCTAAAAGCAGGTCCGATATAAAAGAAGGACCAAGACCATGAACATTCTTGTAAATTATTAAAAGAATCTTAAAATCAATCCTAAAGCTGACGGGGAGCCAGTGCAGAGATTTAAGATCGGTGTAATGTGCTCCCTCTTCCTGGTTCTCGTCAAAAGGCGTGCAGCTGAGTTTGGATTAGCTGTATGAAATTATGGGTGGGGTTTTTTTTTACAACAGAAAGGAGCATATAACAGTAATCTATTCTTGATGTTATGAAAGCATGAATTAAGATTTAAGCAATGGCTTTAGAGAGAAAGGGTCTAACTCGGGCAATACTCCTCAGATGATAAAATGCAGATTTAGTTACCTGATTAATGTGTTGTTCAAAGCTAAGATCTGCATCATGTTTCTCTCTGTGGGTTCCCTTGGTGATGCCCCTCCCTCTTAAGATATTGGTTAGTATCTTATTAGTTAGTATCTGGGTATCAGGCTGTCCTGTGTTGATGTTCAGAGGCAGCTGCTGGTAAAACTTCTAAGCTCCGCCTCTCCCATTAAAAGCCACACAGTGCCGGTCTGAGGAATCCTCTCATCCTTTGTCACTCCAACCACCCATCAGTAATCGTGGAGCTACACTTGCAGGTTTCCCCTTCCTCCCCGGCTCCTTTGCTTATTTGTTTGAGCTTTGTCCATAAGAGTGAAAGAATTTTTTCAAAATCTCAATAATATTTGTTCCACTATTTTTGCAAATGCATTGATCTCGCCAGTTTTGAGAGGTTTTCTAGTGTTTAAACAGTTTTATTGTCCTCAAATGTGAACTTCCTTTTGCTGGTTTAGGACTAACCTGCAGCCTTTAACCTCAGAAGTTTTTTTTATAAATTATTTTATTTTATAAATTATCTTTCCATCATTTGGTTCTGTGTGCAACCTTCAGGTAATTTAGCTGTGAGTAGCTTTGAAGTTGAAGCAGGTGACTTTCTTCACTTCTCTTTCATACCTCAGCATCTTCAGTGGCCAGCTATCAGCTTGTACTCGTGCATTTCCACTCAACTTTTTCTGCTTCAGTATTTTGCAGACTCCTGTGTGAAAAGCTCAGTCTGAAACTGTTGTGTTTGAATGGGTGTGATGTTTCTTTTGATGCTGAATTATCTGCCACAAAGCCTCCCCCACACGCTTTGCGTCTCAGAGCGCTGTGTGGAGCGTGCCTAGACATGCAGCTGACCCACAGTCTTTGTGAGACAGTTCCCAACATGTTCTCCAGCCGGCCCACCACATCTGTCTAACCGGGCTCCTCTACCTCGCACCTCACATTATTCAGTTCTGAGTGGAGCGATGGCTGAAGGAGATCAGGTAGCTTTTGGACTGTAGGAACAGCGGAAGGAGGCATCGGCGCAGAGAGGAGCTGCATTCATGCTCATTCTGTCTGAACCTTTGAACCTTTTTGTGGGAGTGGATAAGTAAACAAAGGAAGCTTCTGTGGTGTGGAGGTGAGTCAGGTTAGCTCACATTTTCATTTAGGAGAATAGCTTTTCTTTCTTTTCATTCTTACAGTTCTCTGATTTAAAGCTGTCTTATGCAATCTGAACTCTTTAATTCATCTGAGGATTCTTGAGATGTTCTGCTCTGAGTAGTCAAGTTAAGGAGACGGGGTGACCTCTGTCCCGGCTCAGTCATCAGCTCATCCTGTTGTGAGCATACGCAAGGGTGCACTGACGGACCACACTTTGTCTTGAAAGTTCAAGTTTGACCGGTTTGTGATCGTCTTTGAGCGCTGATGCTCCGTGTACAGGCTGTATTGGGGAAAGCAGGATTATTTCATTCAGTTTTGCAAACTTACCTTAAAAAGCAATCAGCTTACTGTGTTTTAAATTTTGTTAGACAGGAGTAACTTCAGAGCAGTGGATCCACTTTAGAGGGTTTCCTCCTCAAAAGTGATTGGTAAAAATGTCTACTAGCTTGTTGTTAAAGATAGGCCCAATCTGAATTCTTCCCTTCCACTTCTCCCTCCCCCTACATTTAGCCCTCCAAACGGACAGTTATGGAAAAATAGCATCACCAAATTTGGGCGTCACTCCCCCTTGATGACGTCACCAATAGTCACCGGTCAGCTATGTTAGTGTGGAGCTTCCAGTGCTTGAATATGCATAACAACAGCAGTTTTCTAACTTTAAAAAGGTCATGCTAAAATCATTAGTCATTACTTATATTTAAATGTAAATTTCTGTGCTTTAGAGCGCACCCACGTGAAAAAAAGCGCTTCTCCTCCACAGCACAGGACAACACGGAACCTCCTCGCTATGGAGGGCTCTGTATCCCTCCGCCTCATGGGTAGCCCTTAAAAAAACTATTTTAAGACACCACTTTCACTACAAATGCTAGCCTATGCACAGTTCAGAAGTTCTTCTAATAATGAAATGTTCTCACAGTTATATCATGATATAACTTTAGGGTGTTAGCACATCAACATACTAAAGCCTTATTGATGTATTAGAGAAACAAAACCCTTAGATCACTGAAACCATCAGGATATTTTTTCCAGTGGCGTAGCATCGGAGTCTGCAAAGCCACAGAGAAATGTTTTATATATAAATATATATTTGTCAAAAATATATTTTAAATAATTCCAACTGTTCTGTCAGCTTCTCTCACAGCCCTATGCTCTGGCTGCACTGCTGTCAGACTGTTTTTTTCACATGAAAGTTTCTAACCAATCAGATTTTAGCCCTCATTTGTTGCTAGGTTCATAAATGTCTGCCTTCCACCCATACAGTCAGGGCTTCCGTCTGCCCTCAACTTCCGGTTTTGCGGGTAACTTTCCATAAAAAACACTGCTGAATAAATGCAATGACATTGATTCAACCAATCAGAATTTGAGTCTCTGTAGCTTCTTGAAGGAAAATGACATAATCGCCTCTGATTGGATGGTCAAAGCTCACGCTACCCAAAGTTAACTTCTTCTGTACTTTTTTCAGGCCGTAGGCAGTAGCTACACTTGATTTTTGTTTGAGTTACTCGCTGTTTTGAAGCTAACAATAAAAAATGGGGGGGAAGTTGACTTAGTTGGGGATTTATTGCATAAGCCATTCTTAAGATGGATTCTTCCAGAAAAATTGGATATCGTCAAAAAATGCCAGCCAACTCCAAAGAAAGCAAGCCTGGGGTTTGGGATATCCTGCGATCCGCTCAATGTGCAGAGACTCTCCCAAGGTCTTCATTTAAGCAAAGGATAATGGGGTTCAACACAGCTGTGGTTTTTGGTTTATGCGGCTGCAATCCTGAAAAATAAAAACAGATTCTTCTCTACTGCAATAGCCATAAGTTTTAAGCTCTGCTGATGATCCCGCTGTCTTCTCAAACTGGCACTCATGTGGGTTTATTTCTTTTTTTAGGCAGAAGCAGTCTGGCATTCTTGTGTTCCCGCCCTGCAGCTGAATGAGCTGGACCAGCCTTCTTTGACAAATGCCTGACGTTGGTCTGATCCTCACAGAGGACAGTGAGACGACAGTTTGGCCCCTAAGTCACTGGAGCTGACAAAAGCCAAATGTTTACACAAATATTTTTGTGGAACTCTGAGGGCATCTTTGAGGTAGGATTCAGCAGTGAAGCATCTGTCCTGGGAAAAGTCTAACACCTGGACACTTTGAGACAGAAGTTGTCCACAGCAATACGTCATCTCTGGAACTTCCCTTTAGTGTTCATCGCTGTGAGGAACTCTTGGATTTGATACTTCCGATCAAAGAAACATTTCAACAACGAGGAAACTTTCATTGGCCTGTCTTTACACTGACTATTTATTATACCCCTGAAAGTGTACGGGCGCAGGCTTCGAAGCTCAGTCTGTGCCCTGCTTCTGCGTTTCCATCAGTAGTCATGGAGTCTGTGATGGAAAGGATGGCCATGGTGACGAATTCCCCCAGCATGTCAATTAAGTCTGGGACAACCGTGACGACGGATGAAAACTCCTTTATAAGTGCTACTAGCCTTCCCTGCCGCCACTTCCTGTCAGCCAACGTCCTCTTTGTTGGTAAGTGTCTTCTGTTATGAACCAAACCAAGTTATAGAGGAGTGTGAGAACACCCATAGAAAATAAGTGATGCCAAGTCAACTTTCATTGGTCTGAGTCTATCTGAGTCAATGTTTCCATGGCAACAACTCTCCCCAATCAGGAATGAGCTTGTTGGAACTCCACAGCCCTCCATTTTGAGATGGGGGGGGGGGGGGGGGGGGGGGGGCAGCAGCGTGTACCACTAGTTTTTATCAGGTTTTAAGGTATGACCAAGAAATGAACAGGCTACAGCACAAAAAGTTTTATTTGGGGTTCGGGTATGACAGGGAAATAGGATCATCTGTGAGCAACACGGTATTAGGCTAGCAGGTGGAGCAGCAGTCTCTGCACAAAAGAAGAGGGTTTTCTTTTGTCCAACTACAGTGGTACATTATGACAGGTGGTCTTGCTTTCTTTGGCGAGGGTGCTCATGGCAGCAGGAGTCTGAAGGGAGAGAAACTGAAGGACTGCGTGAGGCTAGACCACTGACTGAGAAGAATCATGTTGTTGAGTTTTGCTTAGCATCATTCAGTTTCAGGGCTTGGCAAAAGGACAGACGCAAAGATGGCCTGACACTGGCTGAAGTGCTGCAGCTCCTTATGAAGGCAGGCAGGTGGAGTAAATCAGCTGATAGCTTTGCTGAGATGAGCTTGATCCTAGATGGCCTATGATCAAGGCATCTTTTATTGAGACATCTGATTGGTCAGTTTAGAAAAAAATAACACGAAAAAACACTAGCATTGCTAGATGTTAAAAGAAAGACTGAGTAATACCTGATTATTTCTCTATAGAAGTTTATGGGACTTTGGCCTTTTTGGAGCCAGCAGGTGCTTACTGTTTGGAACGGGAGGGGGGAGAGGTCACTCAGCCCAATTCTCAAAATACAGTCAATGATAATGTAGCATAAGTGCTTTTCACATAGTAAGTATATGCTAATTGCGTGCATCCTGACTATTAAGCTCTGTACACACCGGGCATGTGTTGTACACAGTATGAGTATACACACATGACACACTGAATCTATTGAATATAATTCTCAAAAAGAGTTTCATTAATAGCTTGAAAAGGGGCAGGATGAAGCGAACTTATAAAATCCAACTCCTATTACAAACTTATCATTATCGTCAGAAAAAAATATTACTTTTGAAATGATTATTACACATGGCACTTCAAGTAACAAAAATACTAGGCATACCCATTGATTATCATCAGAAAACATAAATTATTCCTTGGGCTGTCAACGTTAACGCATCAACGCAAGCGATTAATAGAAAAAAAAAGCGTTAATATATTTTATAGATTAATTACACTTCAGAAATGCTGTCGTCATTGCGTTGGATGGTTTAGACTTCCACGGCGCGTGTAATTTCTGTAAATGCACAATTCATTGGGCATTATTCTGCTTATAGCGTGGTGACTTACAAAAAGAATAAATATTTAATGGATTTTTAGTACTTTATTCTTGTTATTTTGGGGGTTTAGATCGCTTTTCACAAAAAACAGGCTATTTGATTGGTGGTGTGTCATGGTAACACAACAATGTGACGCTGGGCCGGCAGACCTAAACTGTAGTGACAAAGGAAAGCAATAAAGATGATGATTGTGACGATAGGTTCAATAAAGCATCAGTTCAGAGAGAAAGTTCCCCTCTTAATGCTTGTTTTTGTCAAAAAGATGAAGAAAGGGTTGTTTTAAAGAGGCCTGCGCAGTGATATAGAACATTTTGACTATGTGACCAGAACTACGTTTCAATGTAAAATCTTTTGAATAACTTGAACATTGTTTAAGCTCATTGCTTAACCTGTTGCAGAGTTTAGTGCAGCACACAGTCACAGAAACTTTTCTCTGTGGTTTTTATTGATTTGATCTTGAAGTTTGTACATCCCCTCAGTTTGTAGTCTAAAAATCAACAAGGTCACACAGTTTTAAAAGTCTGGATTAATATAATAAATTGTTTGTATGATAAAAACATTGTTTTTGCAGATTCTGATGGCTCGTTTTTGAAGTAAAAGAGAGGATGTAATGAACTTTTATAGTTATTACATCCAATTTCTATACAGTAGATGAAATATAGTAAACGTAATAGTAAATAAATGTCTACAGTTATACTCTTGTACTTGAATTAATTGATTATTGAAATTTGATATTTTATCTGTGTTTAATGGGCTACTCCCAGGATAGTCTGTTGCCAACATTTAGTCCGAGAAAATTTAACTTCTGTAACACTCTCAATTTTGACATTATTTATTTTTATTGACAACTCTGCATTGACATAATTACAAAAAAAAATGTTACATGTTGTTAGTTGTAATCCATCCATTATTATTATTATTATTTAATTCTGTACTCCCCACTAAGTTCTTTATAATTGTCTTTAGTGTAAAATATATATTTAATTATTAACAAATATTATGAGTTTTAACAGTTTTAAAACACTGAATAAAATAATTTTTGTAAATGTTGAAGAGTAACACAGGCCCAGAATGGAACCACATTAATGTTATTTATTGATAATGTTATTATCCATACATGTAACAAATTTGTCATTACATTTTTTCTAAGATTTTTGAGAATTTTAGAAGGAGAGTACCAGGTCTATCTTCATAAATATGTGTTTGTCTCTGTCTTTATATATAGGGATTACTCTTGTAATTTCCTTTTTTAGCTACTAGCCGGGGTGGCCTGTAACATCCAAAGTCTACTAGCTAAATCTGGACTCTACAAGCCAAACTTTTCTCAGGAAAAATCATTTGTGTATTTGTGTGTGTATTTGTGCATGTGAAGTAAAACAATTACTCTCTTAATTCATAAAGTTTCAAAAAAATGATTAATCTTTCACAAAACCAAAACACTAATAATAACCGAACGTGTCTTATGTCAGGTTTCATAACATTATTGAAATGTAATGTTATTTAAATAAAAGACACTTTTTTATGAACATATACTTTACTTCTTTAAAGCATCGACTTGATCTACAAACATTGCACAGCAAAATGTTAGGTAAATATTAATTATTAGTATGTACTGTATGTATATATGTGTTCCAGTATGCACTGTTTATTTTATTTTTTTGTGAGTCAATTCCGATGACAATATTAGGTACAAAGCAGTAAAGTCCATGGGTGACCTACTGGGCGCTCACGTTGTGAGTTTGGTCCACTTTGTCACTTACCGTCTGACTTTTTAATGAATTTTTTATGGAAGCGTTTTGCATTAATTAAAAAAAAAGAAGACCACCCCTTTTTTAATTGAATGCAAAATGCTTCCATAAAGATTAAAACAAGTGATAAAGCCCAGCGTCTTCACCAGCTGTGTCTCAAATGCTCATCAGCCTCACCATGCTTATATGCCCAGTTTAGACTTTGCCCTTTGCAAAGTATTATTTGGTGTCACTAACAGTTCTGAGTGTTCATTCTTGTTGTTTGCCTCCTTGTGTTTGACCCTTGCCTGCCTCATTGATTCCCTGTTTTGCTCCTTGCCGGTTGACTCCTGCCTGGCTTTGACTTTGTCCTGTTTTGCCTTTGCCTGGTTAGGTCATTATTAAACTCACCTCCTACACATGAATCCACACCCCTCCTCGCCCTTGTAACTACACACACACATATATATAAATTATATATATATAAATTAGGGTCCGATTCCCAGTGGATACCCAGAGGGTGCAATGAGCAATTATAGGGGCAATTAACATAGCAATAGTGATCTAATTAACATAATCCAGGGAAGGTTCTTGGGCAAGGCCCTTAAAGCTACTGCCTACCTCAGAACATATGAGAGACATGTCATGCCGGCTCAGACGTCGCCCAGCCAAACAAGGTCTTCATCAGGTGCTGGGGAACAGTGCACCTTGATGGAAAGTGGGCTACTGGAACAAGATGGAAATGGACTAGATGTAAGAACAAGGTTCTGTTGGAATGCTACTACTCAAGTAATCCTACTTAGAGAGGTTACATGCAGAGAATGTGGAGTGAAGCAAGCTAAGAAATACAGCCAGATGTCCACACCTGAAGCACTGGAAACTGCCAAACAAAGGCTGCTGGCCTTGAGCAGACACCTAAAGAGGTACAGAGAGACAATAAAGCCAGACGGATAAACAGACTATACACAACTCAACCTGTGAAATTGAACGCAGGGTCTAAACAGCAGAGCGCACCTACCAAGGCTATAAACTGAACAGTACTGGAAAAGTATATGGGAGGAAGAGACTGCACATAACAGCAATGCTCAATGGTTGGTCTCTCTGAGAAACGAGCACAGCAACCTCCCTGAACAGAATCCAGTAACCATCACAGTAGCAGACATCCAACAAAGAGCCTCAGGTATGAAGAACTGGACAGCACCGGGCCCTGACATGATACATGAATACTGGCTTAAGAAACTCACTGCACTGCATGAGCGCCTGGCAGCACAAATGAACCAGCTGCTAAGAGATGGACTCACCCTGAATGGTTACTGGAAGGGTGAACGATACCGATCCAAAAGGATCCTTCAAAGGGTGCAGTCCCATCCAACTACCGACCAATAACCTGTCTCCCCACAACATGGCAGCTCATGTCATTGCAATCAAACACATTGGCACATGGATCAATTCATGAGAAACGCACAGAAGTGCATTAGTAAATATTCCAGAGGAGCCAAACACCAACTCCTGAAGAATGACACCACACAAGCCCATGTGAGAACCTTATCTTCTCAAAGAAAGGGGAAAGATTCTATCATTGTCTAGAAAGGTGAAGGTGATCTGATGTCCAATCACCTCAAATGTGCCATTCCTAATCAAGAAGAGTCATCTGCAACTCCACTGCAGACCTTTCCAAATTTTCTAAATGGTGACCAGGTGAAGAAAATGCAGCAATGCACCAACCTGATGCTGAGTTAAAAAAAAGTCTTTGTATAGTTTCTTTGGCCCAGACGAGCTTTAGTGAGATAATAATTTTAGTATTTGGCTTCTCATAACAGCAGGCTGATTTCTGTTTCCTCTACTTTGTATTTGTGTGTGTGTGAGAGTGTGTGTGGGGTCTGATTAATGAACTCATTTTCCCATGTCTTGACCTCAATCATGAAGGGCTACATCTGAAAATATTTCCATTTGTACTGTGGAGCAGTGAGGAGCAGCACAGACCCAAATCAACGAGTGAGCCAACGTTAAAATACAAACTCAAGACACAAGGATGGCTCTGCACAAATACACAACATGCTGGTTGGGGCAGTGTGTGCTGTATAGAGCACAGAAGATCCAGGTTCAGGTCTTTACCAAGAAAGACAGCTAGTTCATGTTCATTAACACATTTCTTTAGTTTTTATTAATGTTAATGCGTTAATACACGTGATTAATTAAAAAAAATCTATTGATTATTTGTTTATATTTATTAACACAAATTAATTACATGTCAGAGACAACTGTCTGCCGCTTTGGTCGGATGGTTCAGGCTTCCACGGTGTGTGAAATTTCTGAAAATACACACTTTGTTGGGCATTATTCAGCTGATAACATGGTCACTTCCAATAGAAATACATTTTCAATCAATTTTTAGCACTTTATTCTTGTTATTTTCTTACACAAAGTGAACTATTTGATTGGTGGTGCTGTTAGTTGTCACAGTAACACAACAAAGCGTTGCTGCAGCAGCAAAGGAAAGCGATATGAATGCTGATCTTCACCATAGGTTCATGAAAGCATCAGTTCAGAGAGAAATTTACCACTTGCTTTTGTTCAGAAGATGACACAAAAAGTTTGTTTTAAAGAAGCCTACACAGTTATATGGAACATTTTGGTTATGTGACCAGAAGTACTTTTTTAGGTGTGCATCAACACCCAGGAGCCAATCAGATTCGAGTATTCACCTGGACCATTTAAAGTGAAGAAATGCAATGTTAGTTTCTTACGGCTTTATATCAGCATCTTTATTTTCTTGGAGTAATACTGCAGACATGAAAGTATTTACTGTTCAGCTTATCTTAAACACAAGATAAAAT
The DNA here is from genome assembly GCA_036245035.1 of Adrianichthys oophorus. Classification (NCBI taxonomy): domain Eukaryota; kingdom Metazoa; phylum Chordata; class Actinopteri; order Beloniformes; family Adrianichthyidae; genus Adrianichthys; species Adrianichthys oophorus. The sequence goes on along the minus strand of BSAI01000011.1, from coordinate 248,926 downwards.
CTGTTTTAGGTGACTGATTTCTAAACAGTCTTTGCTCTCTGCTTTTGGCATCTTCGGTTTATGAAGTGTTTTATTTTCAATCACAAATGTGTTGTTTCTTCTCTTTGCTAAAAAGTGCCTCTGTGACCCCTATAAGGAGCCGTCAGTCACCTTTAGTCTGAACCACTGACATTAGGGATGTAATGATGTAATCAAGCCACGATTCGATTTGATTCGATTCGATTCATGGTTTTAAAGTCACGATTTTGATTTTTTTTTTTCTCAACACAATGAATTAAAGGTATTTTAAGGCCAAGTATGTTTTCTTTTTGCTCCTTACATTAAACTGTCTGTTTTCCTAGTAACAGAAAAGGATTCAGTACAAGTAAACAATTTATGACATAAATTATACAATTTTACGTCAATTATGCATGATATTTGAGGCATGAGCGCAATACGTAATGGGGTTTAAGGAAAGCCTGTCACACTACGTGATGTAGCCTACTCTGCATTTCTAAATTTAGGCACAGGCCTTGACAAATCGATTTTTAAATTTTGTGCTTCGATGAACATGTTGACAAGTTTGAATCGGTTTTTAACTGATTCATGAAGTATCGTTACGTCCTTAACTGACATATATAGAGCATGAAAATTACTTTCATATTATTTTAAGAAAATGAAATAACATAAAAGTACAATATAAGAGTATGAGTACTGCAAACTCAAATTCAAAGATGCTGAGAAAACAAAGACAGATTTACTACAGGAGAGCAGACTGACAGAAAATGCTCTTTTCACTATTCTGCCTCCAGTTGATTCATTTTGATATGAAATCATAACAAAAAAAGGCCTAAAAGCATTACCGGCTTTGTAATGTAACACCGGCTCTGTAATGTTAGACATAGTTGATAAAGTTTTATTCAAAGTGGAATCATGTCTGTTATTATATTTGGAAAATACAGTTTTATGAATGTCAAATGAAATATGTTTGTTGCATTTATTCTCCATTAAAGTCGGCTTCTTGAAAATATTCTCGGACTTTAAACCACTTTGTGGTCACAAACTGACAAACATGCGGAAAAAGCTCATTAGCATAGCATTGGTCGTAGCATAATAGCATTAGTGTGCAACAACTGCTGTCTCCAAATCAACACTTTTTTATTGAACTCTGTTGCTGCTGTGAGTCCAGCCGGTTTATCCTCCATTTCTGTTTGGATTCCGTTAAAAACTGCCACGTCCTGCAGCTCCAACAGCCTAAGCTAAACGCTACAGGGAGAAGTGTACAGAAGGTCGGGGAGTTGGGGTGGGGACGCTTTACGTGTCGCGTGCTCTTGTAAATATTGCGCAACAATATTTTATTTATATTTTCTCTGCCTAGCGGAAGAAGGTCCTCTGCTTGCTGCCGTTTTTATGTCTGCTTGTCGCAAGAGACATATGGGCTGGTTTTACTCCAAAATACGGAAGCTCACGAAAGCAGGAGAGCTGGGAAAATAAAATCTCAATTTCCCCAAAAATAAATAGTCTAAAACAAAAAATTGAATGAATCGATTAAATCAATATATTGCCCAGCTGTAGTTTACCTTCAGATAAACTTTCAGCATCCATTTAAAGCAGTAACCCTGCCAGCGCCTCTGACTTTCTGTTGCAGAACAGCAGTCACCCAATAACAGCCATACCCAGAACCCATGAATAATACAGCACACCCCCATGTCAAAATGTCACAATGCAGGTATTGAAGCGCTGCAAGGTAATGCTGAAGTGATTAGTAGGATAATGAAGACTTATGAAATATTGAAAAGCATGTTGAGCAAGGTGGGGGGTGACAAGCTTGTAACCTACATTTGACACTAGAGACTCCTTGAAATCTGTTATTAGTAATAGTCCTGGCACTTGATAACCTAATGTTCATTCAGTCACAAAAGTTTTTCATAGCAACCAAACAACACAAGTTATTTTTCAGCATCTGACAACATCTGAATTCAGCTCACTTTTAAAAATTATTTTTATCTCTTTTTATATTTGAAGGTTATCATTTATCTAAGTGATGTTGTCTCCTAGTTAAATCATGTCATTTGGACTGAAATAATCTTTTCTAACCCTTCAAATTTTTAGAAAGGTTAGAATTTTGGGTTAGGGTTCCTTCAATCCTTAGAAAATAGAACAAGCTAAATGTGACTGTCAATCTCCATCAGACAGGGGCTCCATGCAAAATTTCACTTTGTGGGGTCTCAATAATCCTAAGAAAGGTGAGGACTCAGCCCAGGACTACAGGGGAGGAGCTGGTCAATGACCTGAAAAGAGCTAGCACCACCATTTCCACGGTTATTGCTGGTAATACACTAAGACATCATGGTTTGAAATCGGCACAGATGCTTCTGCTGCTTAAACCAGCACATGTCCAGGCCCGCCTTAAGTTTACCAATAACCATTTGGACGATCCAAAGGAGTCATGGGAGAAAGTCATGTGGTCAGATGAGACTAAAATAGAACTTTTTGGTCTCAATTCCAATTGCACGTTGGAGAAAAAAGAAAGAGGAGTACAATCCTAAGAACACCATTCCTACAGGGAAGCATGGAGGTGGTAGCATCATGCGAGGGGGTGTTTTTCTGTGCATGGTACAGGACGACTGCACTGTATTAAGGAGAAGATGATCGAGACCGTGACATTCCCTCAGAGCACAGAAGATGGGTCGTGGCTGGGTCTTTCAACATCATATGTCTCGAAGCTCACAGCCAGGAGAACCAATATTAATTTTGTTTGTGTTTTTTTTGTTGGACTGGATGGAAAAAGAAAGGGAGGAAAAGAGAGAGAGTTGTCGGGGAGGCAAACGAAAAGGGAAAAAGGGTGGTTTATAGAAGTTAGAGGATGATTACAGGCTAGGGAGGTTAGGATCATAAAACAACAGGCAACAAGATGCTGGAAGTTTATAATCACTACAGTCATGTGTGAGTGTTAGTCTAAAATGGTTGTGGCCTGTCCACACACTCAGCTGTTACATACCAGCCGGCTCCAAGAGTGTTCACAAACTTGTCCACATCCAGTTCACACGCACACTTATGCATACAAACCAATACGTGTAAAGCATTACATTCTGTCACGTAAACTATTTGAAGGTGTAAAGGTGAGCCGACGCCTGTGCTCAGTGGATGATGGAATGTAAAAAAAAGGAGGGAGAACTCCTAGCCATCCCCACACCAAGACAGCAGTGGCAACCAGGGCCCGCCCCTGTACTGTGGGGCCAACGGAGGAGATCCGCCCGCCCGGCAGTCTGGCCAAGCACCCAGACCAGGGCCTGTAGGACCGCCACACAGCCCCCCAAAACCCAGGAGCAGCGAGGTATGGAAGCACAGAGTGCAAGCCCTAGCCCAGCCAGAAGAGCAGCCCTCTCACCGCGCCAGGGGGCCCAGAGCAGGGCCACATCCTCGACAGCCCCACCACCCCAGACAAGCCACCCACCACCACCCAGGAGTTCTGAGCACCCCACCACCCCAACCACCCCACCCCAGCCCCGGGTACAAGCCAGGGCCCCCCAAGGGAGACCCGCCCCAAAGCTCCAGGCAGCCGCGGATATCCAGAAGACAGCCCGGCAGGGGTGAGCCACCCCCACCTAGAGGAGGGATGACCAAGAGAAGTGGGGGTCCCCGAAGGTGTAGAGAACATAACCCGACCAGGCTCTCCCAGTGTTGTAATTTAGAAGAGGCTTGACAAAACTGAAAAAAAAAAAAAAAAAACGCACACACAAATCTCCCCAAAACAGTCAGTACAATTACATTTAAACATGTGGACATGTAAAAACTACTCATAGATAAAAAGATGAGCTTTGAGTTTTTTCTTCAAAAACCTCCCAGTGGATGACACCCTCACATCCTCAGGCAGGCTGTTCCAAAGGCAAGGCCCATAGTGCTGAAATGTTACCTCGCCATAGGTTTTGGTTTTTCCAGACTTTCTCATACAATCCCACAGTTCCTCTCTGTCATAAACTTTCTCCAGATCTACAAAGACACAGTGTATCTCTCTCTGACCTTCTCTTTCTTTCTCTATCAACATCTGTAGAGTTCTTTCTTGGCATGAAACCATACTGCTGCTCACAAGTGTTCACTTCTGTTCTTAGTCTAGCTTCAGCTACTCTTTCCCATACCTTCATTGTATGGCTCAAATGTTTTATTCCTCTGTAGTTGCCACATCTCCCTTATTCTTGAAAATGGGCACCATCACATTTCTCCATTCGTCAGGCATCTTCTCACCACGTAAGATCCTGTTGAACAACCCTAAATCAACTGTACAATCTTCAACGGTTGCTCTGGTAAACATCTGTACTTATGTTTTTCAAAAGTAATCAAGTAAACAAGTGAAATGCTTTTGCAGTAACTGTGGCTAATGAAAGAAAATGTAATGTTTAAAACTTCTGTTTCCTTTTAGTCAGTTCTTTTGGTACAACACATATAGTATGGGAAATCACGCCCCCATGTGTCTGGCTGAAGAAGTCTCTCTTCACTGCTTTAAGGCAGATGACTTGTGATGATAGGCAGACAGTCTTGCTCACGCTCCATCTTATAGTTCTATCACAGCAGTGTCAAACTCAATCACACAGGGGGCCGAAAACCAAAACACACCTTATGTAACGGGCCGAACATTTTTTGAACACACTAAAACAAAATGTTTAAAATGATAAAACTTTTAAAACAGAACTAATACTAAATATTAATAAAAAACAGACAGCATATTTTTCATAAACAAATGATCTATTGTTTATTTAATAATGAAAAAGTGCAGCTGTTTTACTGCCTTCATCACTGTCGGTCTTTTTAGTGCAGCTTTATGTCAAATCTGAACACCAAAGAAACGACAAAAGTAAAATACATATTAAATGGAAAATAAAGACGAAATAAATATATCTACAATATAAAAATAGTTTAGAATGACATTATTAGCATACTGCTGAAGAAACAAAAGGCACGCAATGATCCAGTTTATTAGGGTCTGCGCAATTGAGGCTGTGCTCCATGCGTACTTTCATCTCATTGCCTTCATCGTAACTACAAAGCAAACAGGCAAAATACAGCAATTTTGAGAGTAAAAGGATTAAAAGTCATCCATATAAATTACATTTATAGAACAGATTGGTGGACATGTATTTATTTTATTATTAGTTCCTCACAGAAGCAATGATAGTTTACAGTTGAGGCGCTGGCTCAATTATGTCTACCTGTCCAAAGCTATTTTGGCCTGCAAATTTAGAATCTAAACTTCTCTATCGACTCTTTTCACTGTGATGTCAGACAAAACGGCGACATTGCCAACAGTGTGTAAAGTTACTTCCAGTTCATGGGTTTAGACAGGCAAAGAGAAGAACCGAATGCTGTTTTGCACCATTTTACGTAAATAAAAGGTAGAGCTTACCAATCGTAAAGAAAAATTGAACAATATTTGTTTTATAAATGTCCTTCCTAACTATATTCATGTTTACTCATTTGTACTCTTAAATCATTCACAAATCAAAATACAAAATGGAACAATTTTCCAATATTTGATTTTCTGTTGTATCGACCTTTCATTTGAGCAGATATTATTCTGTCTCAGGGTTTATATTTTGCCTGATATTATTTACATGTATTTTAAGTGTGACCAAGCACAAACGCTGTCAGGAGTCCACGCTCTGTCTCTTCCTCTGGTCAGTGGCGGGAGCCGTCTCCAGAGTACTGACTTCATCTCCCAGCTTCCCCAGCGCACAGATCCCGGACTCTGACACTACACATCTGACTCTCGTCACCTAATCAGCCACAGGACACTGAAGCACTGCTCAGGGTTTCAGTCAGTGCGAAGTATTGTTCTGTTTCATCCCTCCTGCCCACCAGAGGCGGTGCTTCAAGCACTGAATGTTCCTTCTTGTGCATGCGTAGTTGGAGAATTTAATGACAACAAAGTCACCTGTGACCTCCTGATGACCCCACGTGGTAACAGGAGCACGGTCCTAACTTCTTCTCACTTGCGTGCGTGGTACATGCTTGTGTTGCCACTGCTCGGTGAGTGCTTTTTCCCCCTCTACCTGTAGCCTTGTAACATTTTATTTGTCGGAGCTGTGTGTGTGTCTTGCCCTCCAGAGACTGCGCAGGTGGTTTTTGCTGTGCTGCTCTGGTGTCGCCGCTTGCCTTGTGGCGTTTTTCTTTTCTGCAGACTCTCGGCCGTGCATGGGGTGTTCCTGGCTGCCACGGCTGTGGGCGCTCCGCTGTTCGTGGGTCTGCTGGTGGCGGTCGTTCTGTGGCATTCTCTACCCGGGTGCTGGCTGGACCGTCGTTCCCTTGGACTCCAGTTCCACTGTTGCGGCGTTATTCCTCCCTGGTTCTGCATGGTGGCCTGCCACACCACAATGCCTCATGGTGATAGCCATGACTTGTGCCCCTCATGCTTGGGTGTTGACCACCTTCATACGGGCATGACTGCTGATGCTTGCCCTGACTGCAGCGTTATACCCCTGAGAGAGCGGGCTGACTGTTTAGAGACCGTGGAGTGGTCTTTGGGGATGACATCTCCTGGTCCTGCGGAGTTGCATCGTTGCGGGGTGTGGACGACATGTCCGCATCTTTGTCTGTCTGTTCCTTCATCTCAGTCATCCTGATACACATAATGCACTTGTATCACATCTCACAAGTCTGGAAGTAGTTCTTATGTCTCCATCTATGAATACCAATTGTTTTTTTGTTTTTTTTTTGCTGCTCCAGATTTGCTGGTTCAGGAGCTTCTTCCACCTGTTTGTTGAGAAGGGAACTACAGAAAAATACCAAAATAAGACAAAGTGATTTTCAGGAAACTCTGGGTTAGTCTGCTGTAAGGTTCAGAGAAGACAAAGCAAGAACCCAAAAGTCAAATGAAAATAGTAAAAACAGCCAAACGACACTGTACAAGCATCCCTATTTAATTAGGAAATGTTGGGACTCAAGAACACAGACTGTGATGTTCCTGATATTTTGTCATCTGTGTTCCTTTGGAATCATCTTAGTCAACATTCCAAACTCCACCATAGCCAATGATTGAAATCAGCACATGGTCACACATTACATCCTCCCATGTGCTGTTTGTGAAATCAAACATGTTTGTGGAGAATCTGAGGGCTGTCAACAGTGTTGCCAGATTCCCGCCCAAACTGGGATTTAGTTCTAATTTTGCAGCAAAAATGGCTTTGGGTGGGTAGGAATAATTTAGGTGGTCGGTTTGGTGTTTTTTATTTCCTCGTTAAAATAAAGTAGTGGGCTGAGTTCAGCTGGATGACTGTTGGAGTTCAGCTAATGTTCCATCTTCTGGAGCTCAGTGAACGCACCAGGCATGCTTAATGGCCCAGGGCTCTGTCATGTAACCTGTTTTTGTTGGGAGTTTGGACTGATTAGCTCCATGCTGAATGGAAGGGGGGTGGGGGTGTGCTTGAGAGAAGAAATAACGAACGTTTGAGGAGCGTCTCTTTATAGTAACCACAAAATGAAGAAGCCTAAAACGGATTCTGTCTTGCCATCTCAGTGTGGAAAATGGAAGCTAAAATACGCTTCAATGCAGGAAGGTGCAGTCAGGGGAGGCACGAGAGGCAGCGCTGTACTTGTCATTGTCCTCGCCATCCTCAGCACCTACTAATAAACTAAATGTGTCCCCACTAATTTGTTCTAAAAGTGCAATTTATGTGTATGTTTGAATTATTTTTACAATCAAAATCTCTGTATTTTGTGTATTTCCTTTTAAAGTGCAGTGCAGCAAACAAACACAACAAATTGCGCGATCATATGTAAAGTAGGTTAAATGTTTCCTTAAGTTTACTGAGCGTATGCTAATAATGCAGCTCTTTGTTTTACTCTTTTACATTATAGACATTTTTAATACCTATGCTCACTTTCCATTTAATAGTTAATGTATTTGACATTTCTCAAATGTTAATTTAGTGTTCAGATCTGACATAAAGCTGCCCTAAAAAGACACAAGGTGAGGAAACCAACTGTGCTTTGTTTGATATTAAATAAACTATAGATCAGTTTTTTAATGAATTTACATACCTTTTTTGGGAGGAATTCACCTAATAGTTTTTGGAGTAATCTCAAATGATAAGCTATGTAAATGTACTTTTTAATGTTTTATTTAGGCTACACTTAATAAAAATTATATTCACAAGAACAGGTTTTTAAAAATACAAACACTCTTTACTACGTTTAAGCTTTTATACCTCACTTAAATCAATGAAAGTAAAAATAAATGTAAACCAAAAATACAATGTTTACGTTTATCTGCCTCCTTCTTCAATAAGCACCACAGACATTAAAGTGTAAAGTTGTTCCGACCTGCACCTGCCTTTTTGAATGTTGCTTTTTAGATGCAGAACTGCATCAACTGTGCTTTATGTTTTAAAGAGCACATTGTGCACATTAAAAACGGATGACAGACCCTTTCAAAAAAAAAAAGGAGAATATCATGTAAATGTGTATTCACTTCCATAAAAAAAAAATCTAACTCTCATAGAACATAGATTCAGGACCCACTGTTTAAGTAATTTTAACATTTTTATTTAGTTGTGTATTTTTACATAAATTGAGGTTCCAGCTCAAAAAACCCACAAAAACAGAATTTCAAGACATTAGAACACTGTGTAGGCATCACAATTTATTATTATTTTTGCAAAATGATTAAGACAGAGATTGTGATCAAATCAAGTTTTTTTTCATATGATCTGTCATATGTCTTCAATACTTGGTTGGGACTCCATTTACCATTATAACTTCCTCAACGTGCCTTGGGATTGACGCCATCAGCTTGTGGTGTTTGGTGTGAGTTATAGAAGTCCAGATGTTCTTGATGCTTCCTATCAGCTCTTTTGTTTTCTGTTCTTTATGCCCTCATTTTCCTCTTTAGAGCCCATACATTTTTAATGGGGTTAAGACTCGGCGAGTTTGCAGGCCATCAAGCACTGTGATGCCATGGGTATCAAACCAGGTTTTGGTCCTACTGGAAGATGAAATCTGCATCTCCATCCAGATCCTCAGCAGAAGGATTCAGGAAGTCCTCCAGAATGTTCTGCTAGACCTCTGCAGTGGTTTTGGTTAGATAAAGCAGAGTTTACCAACATTGCTGGACATTGCAGCTCAAATCATGACGGACTGTGGAGATTCCACACTGGACCTCCAGCAGTGTGGGTTCTGCTCCTCACCAGTCTTCCTCCAAACCTTTGGACCTTGGTTCTTAAATGAAAGACAGACTTTCCTTTCATCAGAAACCAGGAGCTTGGACCTCTGCTCAACAGTCCAGTCCTTCTTCTCCTTGGTCCAGTTGAGACGTTTCCTCCGTTAGTCCAGGCTCAGAAGTGTCTTGACCCGAGGAACCCGACAGTTGTAGTCCATCTCCTGAATGCGTCAGAATATGGTGCAGCTGTTCCTCCACCTCATTCCACTCTTTCTGGATGTCTGCAGGTTCTTGAATCTTGTTCTTTTGATAAAGTGCTGAAGCTCACAGTCGTCTGTTTTGCTGGTGCGTGTCCCGACACACTTTGTCCTTCCATTGACTTTCCGTTGATCAGCGCTCTGTGAACAGCCAGCCTCCTTAGCAATGAACTTTAGTGGTTTACTCAGACTATGGAGGGGATCAGTGATGGTCTTCTGGATAGTTATCAACTCTGAAGTCTTCCCCTGTTGAACCAACTTAAAGACACCTGGGGAACCTGTGCAGGTGATGTGAGTTTAGTAGATGATTAGTTGGTTTAAAACATTTATGTCCTGAAAAATTTGGGCAGATTTCTCCACAGTTTTCTGAAATCCCTTTTTCATGGGTTTTGTCAGCTGGAACCCCATTTTATGATAAATAGTGTATACTTACATAGCACTATACTACCTTTTTAGAATGCCAATTACAGTCCCAGTCACCCATGTACACACACACATTCACACACTGATGGCGGCTCTGCTGCTGAACACTGGGGCCAACTCAGAATCACCAGAGGCACCTCTGTACCGCTCTACCGCGGCATCATGGCCGCCCGAATTAATGTAAAAATAAAGAAATATTTATTTGACATGAATTAAGCAGTGAGCTTTGAATCTATATTCTATCAAAGTTTATGAAAACAAATATACTTTTCCGTGATGTTCTGATTTTTACATATACTCCTCCCAGTTTACTGTGCTGAAATGTATCCATCCATCCATCCATCCATCAATGCATCCATCCATCCATCCATCTTGTTCCGCTTATCCGGGACCGGGTCGCGAGGGCAGCAGTCTCAGTAAAGATGCCCAGACTTCCCGCTCCCCGGCCACTTCCTCCAGCTCCTCTGGGGGGACCCTGAGAAATTCCCAGGCCAGCCGAGAGACGTAGTCTCTCCAGCATGTCCTGGGTCTTCCCCGGGGCCTCCTCCCAGTGGGACATGCCCGGAACACCTCCCTAGGGAGGCGTCCAGGAGCCATCCGAACCAAATGCCCGAGCCACCTCAACTGGCTCCTCTCGATGTGGAGCAGAAGCGGCTCGACTCCGAGCTCCTCCCGGGTAACCGAGCTTCTCACCCTATCTCTAAGTGAGCGCCCAGCCACCCTACGGAGGAAGCCCACTTCAGCCGCCTGGATCCTTGACCTTGTTCTTTCGGTCATAGCAGAGCAAGCAGAGCTCATGACCATAGATGAGTATTGGGGCGTAGATCGGCCGGTAAATTGAGAGCCTTGCTTTCTGGCTTAGCTCTCTCTTCACCACGACGGACCGGTACAGCGACCGCATGATGGTGGACGCAGTACCAATCCGCCTGTCGATCTCACGCTCTGATCTTCCCTCACTCGTGAACAAGACCCCAAGATACTTAAACTCCTCCACTTGGGGAAGGAGCACTCCACCCACCCAAAGAGGACAAACCACCTTTCTCCGGTCGAGAACCAAGGCCTCAGACTTAGCGGTGCTGATCCTCATCCCTGCCGCTTCACACTTGGCTGCAAACCGTTCCAATGCATGCTGGAGGTCCTGGTTCGATGAAGCCAACAGGATAAACATCATCTGCAAAGAGCAGAGAGTAAATCCTGTGGTTCCCAAACCAGACCCCCTCCGGACCCTGGCTGCACCTAGAAATTCTGTCCATAAAGACTATGAACAGAACCGGTGACAAAGGGCAGCCCTGCCGGAGTCCAACATGCACCGGGAACAGGTCTGACTTACTGCCAGCTATGCGGACCAAGCTCTTGCTCTGGTCATACAGAGACCGGACAGCCCTGAGTAAGGCTCCCCGGACCCCATACTCCCAAAGTACCCTCCACAGGACACCACGGGGCACACGGTCGAACGCCTTTTCCAAATCCACAAAACACATATGGACAGGATGAGCGAACGCCCACGAACCCTCCTGATCCACAGTTCCACGACCAGGACGGAAACACATTGTTGTTCTTGAATCTGAGGTTCAACTATTGGCCGGACTCTCCTCTCCAGAACCCTGGCAGAGACTTTCCCAGGGAGGCTGAGGAGTGTGATTCCCTGGTAGTTGGAACACACCCTCCGGTCCCCCTTCTTGAAAAGGGGAACCACCACCCCTGTCTGCCAGTCCAGTGGTACTGCTCCCGACTGCCACGCGATGCTGCAGAGACGTGTCAGCCAAGACACTCCCACAGCATCCAGAGACTTGAGGTACTCTAGGCAGACCTCATCCACTCCCGGTGCCTTGCCACCGAGGAGCTTGTTGGCTACCTCGGTGACTTCAGCTTGGGTAATGGACAGCCTGACCCCAAAGTTCTCAGCCTCTGCTTCCTCAACAGAAGGCGTGTCAGCAGGATTGAGGAGATCCTCGAAGTATTCCTTCCACCATCCGACAATGTCCCCAGTTGAAGTCAGCAGCTCCCCACCTGCACTGAAAACTGTGCCTGCAGAAAACTGCTTCCCCCTCCTGATGCGCCTGGACGGTTTGCCAGAACCTTTTCGAGGCCAACCGATAGTCCTTCTCCATGGCCTCACCGAACTCCTCCCAGGACCGAGTTTTTGCCTCTACTACAGCCTGAGCCGCAGCTCGCTTAGACTGCCGATACCTGTCAGCTGCCTCTGGAGTCCCACAAGTCAGCCAGACCTGATAGGACTCCTCAGCTTGACGGCATCCCTTACTTCCGGTGTCCACCAACGGGTTCAGGGGTTGCTACAACGACAGATACCAGAGACCTTGCGACCACAGCTCCGAACAGCAGCAGAGACAATGGAGGTGGAGAACATGGTCCATTCAGACTCAATGTTACCAGCCTCCCTCTGTACCTGTTTGAAGCTCTTCCGGATGTGGGAGTTAATGACTTCCCTGACGGAGGGCTCAGCCAGACGTTGCCAGCAGACCCTCACAGTACGTTTGGGTCTATCTGTGTCAGAAATACTCATTAGGTAGCATTGATTATCTTACCCCAAAAGATGCTGCAGGAATATGTCTGCATATTTTCTGTACATCTTTAAGTTTACTTTTTGCATCAAGAAAAATACTGTTGATGTTTAACAGAACTGTGAACATCCTCTCTCCATTGTCAGGCTGTTGCATCAACTTCTGTTTCTACTCCCCAAACAGATTTCACCTGTCAGTGTTGTCATTCTTGGCAAAGGGATTTGAGCTGAAACAGATGCAACGGCTTTTGTCTAGCTTTTCTCTTTCTGAAGAAAGCGCACTCAGAGTGAAACACAGGCTTTGTGTGAAATTGATCATTTTTCCCTGTGCCTGCTGTGAGTGGGAACAGTGTTGTGATTAAACACAGCCTGACTGATCCTCTCCAACGGGAGCTGTGTCAGGATCAGTTGTGCTCTGGATTACATGGCTCCCTCTGGAGACCTTCAGGTGCTAAAAACAAAACCTTAAAGAGAGGAGTAAGCTCTGTTATGAGTCTGAGTGACCGCCGTGTCATTTTGTAACGCAGCACACGCTCATCTCAATAAGGCTCAGCTCACCACAGAACTGCAAAGGTTTTGTATGAAGAGTGACCGCTCAGAGGGCGAAGCAGCAATCAGTACGCGATCAATTAGCTGCAAAATATCAAGAAATGTAGCCTCAAGATTCAAGTTAATGATGTAGGCTCATTGGCAGCATCACAAAAGAATGTCGCTTCTCACCTGCAGTTTTAGAAGCTTATCTGGTATTTTCAGTCATTGTCCAGCTTTTAGAATTAGTTCAGCCTTTTATAACCCAATCTAAGCATTTACCCTTTATGTTACTTTAGTATTTCCTTTAGTATTATAAGCAGTATATAAGCAGAATGATCAGTTTCTAGTGAATCAGCACATCTTTTTTCAGTAATTAACCTATTTAGCTGTTAGCCTTAATATATCCTTTTTAAGATCTACTCAAACAGAGATTGTTTCACTTTAATTTTATATTAGTGACCATTTGCACACCTTCATTTAGCTTTTAAAGAAATCTTTACACATTTCTTCTGTTTTCCACAGCCTAATTAAGCACTTGCCTTAGCATTTTAGCTGTGTTAGGCATTTTTGTCTTTTTATTTTTTGCTGTTTGCAGAATCTCCATGTTGAACAGAAACACTTTTATGGTTGTTTTTGTTGCTTTCATTTCTCCGGCTTTGCCACATGGGGGGCTGTAAGGGCGGGGGTGGGGGGTGGGGGGTGCAGAAAGGCTCATTACAAGCAGGGAAAATGAGAGCGAGATGAAAAAAGCAAGAAATTGGGTTATCACAGACACGGCAGAGAGCCGTTGAGCAGCACAGGAGAGGGAGATGTAGGTAGAGAGAGGCTGGAGCGCAGTGCCGCTCTTTGTCTCGGCAGTGTCAGTTGCTTCAGTGACTCGGCGGCAGGCGGAGAGGAGATGGAGCCTCAGAGATTCAGTAAGTCAGCCTCCACTGAGGTGACTGCTATGTGTGTGCGCATGGCTGCATTTATGTTTGTGTGTGTCTGTGTGTACGGATGTTTGTATGTGTGCATGTGTGTGGACATCCTGTGGGTGTGTGCTGCATTTATCTGCTTGGGCAGCTTTGGTAACCCTCTTGAAGTTGACCAGTCTTCTGCTCCTCATGAGGAGTGGACTCCTCCCTTCCCTGTTGGGTGTGAGCTGCATTTATTTGAGAATCTTCATCCTCCCTCACTGATGTGGCCAGGTGACAGGTTTACTTTGGGGTCCGGTTTCCTGCTTCTGACTGAGACGCTTTAAGAAGAGGGGTTCACGCTGTTGAGTGCACTCAGCTGTCATCCCTTCTGCATCTTCAGTGAAGCTGGAGCGAAGTGGCAGAGCTGCAGGCTGACAGAGAGATGCAGGCAGATTTTTTTCTTTTCTAAGGATTTTTTTAAAATAAAAAAAGTTTTGAAGATGCAGAAATGCATGCACATTCAAGATAGGTTTGATGTGTCGTGAATGCAGAGGTTCAATTCCTGGCCTCTAGTCAGGATGTCAGCAGATGTGATAATGTGAAAGACACAACGGGCCCCATGTGAATGACTGAAAGTAGCTTTCACTGCACTGTCCTTGGAAAACAAAAGATCTGCACAAATTCACTTTATTTAGATAGAAAATGCTGCAGGCAGCTTGATATGTTGCCATCTGTGAGAAATGACATTAAAAACTGGTCAAGTGTTTGGATAAAATATTGAACTACCACTTGCTGATGTAAAAAAGGTTTTAGGTGTTGGTGAAGCCACCAATGAATCCACCCCTAAACTCCACATTCCTAAAACCTCTGAGCTCTGGTTGGGCAAACTTCTTTATTCACATCTGAAATGTTACCAGTTCAAGCTTCCCTGCAACAGTCATGTCTTTCCCGATGAAAATTGTGTTGTTGGCGTTTTGAACATGTTCTTGTGGGTTAGGGTCATTTTTCTCATGATAGAGGACATTACTAAATACAATTAAGATTAAAATTGTATTTCTGAATATTTCTTTTCTTACAAATACTGGTGAATCAGGAGCAGATTGAAAAATACTTTTGAAAAAGCTCTTCGTTGTGACGCAGCAGCTCAAACGGGTGGGCCAAAAGCTTCCCGCTCCGCTCCATCCTTATCCATCCTCTTTAAGACAAATAGATCTTCTTTGTTTTCCTCATCTGAGCTGGAATCTGGATCAAAACTGTACGGCTGGATAGTTGTGTTATTGCTCGCCAATTTGGTTGCACCGCTAATGTTAGCTTATGAGGGGGTGTTAGCCAGCAGGAAAGAGTGTAAACAAAGGGATAATGGGAATTCAGCGCAGGCTAACTGCCCGCCAACATTCCCACCCACAATTCACAAGAAAATTTCTCATGATCTCCTGCCGCTCTGCAGAAACTATGTCCTAAAAAAACACACAGGTTCTTGATTTTGGCCGAAAACAGCATTTTGATCAATAAAAAAAACACTGGGAACGATTTGAAAATGGATGAAAAGACGATTGGAATGGGACTCTAAATAATCGCTCCCTAATATAGAGAAATGTTTACTTTTAACAAGCAAAACAGCTGTGAATCAAAGCCCGTTTTCGATATGAATTCTAGCAAACACTTTCTTCTACTGGAAGACAGATGTCTATGATCCACAGGCACCTTTTCCTGTGCAGCTGGGATTAGAACCATGAATCCCACTACTGACCACCTCACTACCATGCAGCCTGATCTGCACTACCCTTCATCTCCATCTGTGAGCCTCCATCAGCTGCAGACATGATGCTGCATTGGTTTTTCTGACCACAGAAATCTGCCATGACAGCTGCGGCGGCCTCATCTGGACCTCTGTGCTGGCAGATAATTGTCCACTGGAAATGCCCTCTGATAAATTCACATTAGCTTCCATCTCCATCTTCCTCTGTGTTCTTTGTCCAATCCTTCCTCCATCGGGGCATTCACTTCTTGAGCTCATCCTTTCATCCATCCATTATTAGCATTTCTGTTTTCCTTTAACCCCAGCAGACTGACTGCTATCATCACTCTTGGCCCAAGTCCTCCCATTATCTGATCAGAGCGCTCTGGAGCAATCCAACATTAAAGCTCACTCATGTTTTATTAAATAAAGCGGATGGCCAGGCCAAGCTTCTGCTGCATCTATCCAGAAAACTGCTTTGAAAACAGCAAAACTGGCTCAGCTCACGACTGTGATCTGTTCTTTAGAAAAATGTTTATTAAAATAATCGTAATTCACACTTACAGTAAAAAGGAACAACTTTTGAGTTTGAATATGAGCTACCTGCTGCAACCCTGCCTTTCACATCAGGAGAGAAGCAGAAACAGACTCAATTCAAGCAGTCAGGGTTCTGAACGTACGTATGCAGGGTCACAGTCTGAACCAGCAGCTGCAGGCATGTTTCATCTGGACTTTTCTAATGAGATAAACCTCAAGAAATCCTTCTGTAACAGTTCAGAGACCTGAGCAAGACGGATGAGCTGCCGAAGGATGATCCTGCAGCATTACCCGTCTTTTGCAGCAGCCTGCCAAAGGTTTTTTTGCTGACTATGCTTCTTCATACAAAGGAATGCTCACAAAATAAACACTTTAAAGATTATTTTCCATAAAATGACTCTGGATTCAGGGGCCAATGTGCTTCTCCCGTAAAAAAAGATTTTTTACCCAATAAGCATAAAGGCTCCTATTGGTCAGCCAGCTCGGCTATCCGAGAAAAGGTCAAGCAGGATGTCAGAAAAGTCCCGGAGGATGACTTTGAATCTAGGAGTTCTGGAGGGCACAGGTGGGTTGTTGCGTGGCTTTCTGTACCCAGCTTTGACCTTTAAAACATAAAACCACAGTTTTGTGTGATGTAAGACTCTGATCATTGTCACATCCCTCATCTTCCTCAGCTTCATCAACACCGACCACATGACTTTGGAGTTAGAAGGGATTCAGCTCATTCATACATTATTCATTTCGTTCTTTTCTTCATGTAAAGAAATGAGAGCAGAATGATCTTCAGCCCCAAACACAGAACTCCTGCTGTGTCCATATTTAGAGTTTTTGTTCAAACAAAGTAGAATATTGACAGCTCTGCCCATGTTTTTGATCACATTCAAAGTCTGATGCACTGCTGTTACCCCCAGACGCAAGCAGAGAACTGTAGAATAGAGTTATTAAGCTAAACAAACAAGAAAGTCGTTTTAATTATTTTATACTAACAGGAGTCACGGGACTGTCATTAAGTCATTAAATCCTTAGAATTCTTTCTTACCACGAATATTGTTGGTTTTACCATACAGCTGTCACAAACAGGCAGACGGCTGGTTCCACGGACAGCAGGTTTTATTGTCTCAGACAGACAGACAGGAGCAAAGCTCAGCTAAAAGTCCACAAAGCAAAATCAGAGTCCGGGCAAAGGTCAGGGCAGGCGGCAAAGAGGCAGAGTTAAATACCAAGCAGGGTCAGGTAAACAGGTGATCAGATCAGAATAAACCGCTCCGTAGCCACACTGAATGACACAAACAATACTTGGAACTGAGCATTGCTTTGAGCAGTGCTTAAGTGACCTGTGGCTGATTTCAGATGAGAGTCGGCTGGGCGGCATCCAGCAGTGTGTGCTGGGGTTGATGGGAGATGAAGTGTCAGTATTAGGGCTAGGCGCCCATGAGTGAGCAGAGTGGTGGACAGAGCTCAGACTCCTGACAACAGCTGTGAGTGTGGTTTACTTTATATTTGTATGTGTGTGCACTGAATCACTAATGAAACATGACCCTTTGAGTGAGTGTGGCCCAATTTCAATAAAATATTTACTTTAACTTTTATTAAGTCATGCAGAGAAATAACATGCAGACCTTGAAAAATGTGCAACGTTTTGCCGTATTGTGGGTTCTTACTCAGTCCATGCAGTCATTTTCACCTTTTCACTTTATGTCATGTTTGAGACTTTTTTTGGCAGATTTTGGAACATTCTTGCCTCATGTGCTTTTATTGTTTCCCTTTTTTTTTTGCTTTGAGTTGATTTTTGTGAAGTTGTGCTGTAAAGATCTTTTGTTTTTCCAGAAGTCATCAGGGATTCATAAATGTTCACTGTCTACTGGAAATAGCTTTGCAGGATTTTCTTCTTTATTCTGTTTTTCGTCAAACAGATTTGTGAGTGTTTAGATTTTAATAAGCAAGTATTTGTTTCAGCTGGAAGATGCATAATTCAAACCCTTCTTGCTGTGCTTGTAAAGTGCAGCTTTGTAGGGTGCTTCCATAATTATTTCCCATGTTTCCCTGTATTCCAGAAATGATGCATATTTTCTAGATGAAGCAGGAATTGGTTTTGATGCTCAGAAATCAGATCCCATTTAACTTTCTAAATTTGGACTTAATTTAGAGTGAAATAAAGCAATACCATGTGAAATTTCAATCATCTGAAAATATTCTTATGACTTTTCTGGCTCTGAAAGCCAACCCCATTATGGGAGGGGTGCATTCTGGACACAGCTTTTAAACTAAAACTATAGAAATGTTCATGAATGTATTTGTGTGCAGTTTGCTCCATCCCCCTGCTGTTGTTTGATGCTAAGCTAAGCAGTTATGCAGAAAAAAAGGAAAACATGTTCTTATTTTTCTGAAGTAACAATGAAAAACACCAAAAAGTAGCCTTTTTACAGAATTTCATCCCGATGTAGTTAAATCTCCAAAGAAGACAACAGAAATGCTGCACTGGGCGTCTTTTTCCCAATCACTGTGAAGGAAAATAAAAGAGTAAAAACACAGCAGATATGAACATCAGCTGAAACAAAAAACAACTGCCCTGATGTCCAAGTGTACGCTAAAGCAAACATCAGTGTTGCTGCAGACGCCTCTGCTGCTGGAGGTGACTTATCGGCAGCAGCAGAGAAACTTCACTTAGCTGGCCATCAGTCACTGTTATCCCAGCAGCTGACGCACAGCTGCTGGGATAACAGGACAACAAAGAACTGCACCAATCTGAAGGTGCTGAAGGATCCCCCACCCCTTTTACTGCTCCTTCTACTCCTTTGTTTGGTTATCTACTGTTTAGCACAGAGGGGTTTGACTTAACTGAGTTTTGGTACAATTTAGTTTAGTTTGGCTCAGTTCATTTTGGTTTTGGCTTGACCTGGTTTTCTCGGCTTGGTGTGGTGCAGTTCAGTGTGAGTCTTCTGTTGAAGCTGAGCAGCTTTTAGAAAATGTGTTTTTTTATGAAGAAGAGTGTTTGAACATGGGGGGGCTGCTTGCAGAGCTTCAGCAGGGATTTATGTGTACATGTTGAAGCAAAAAGGAAGAAAACTCCTTAGAGGTCCAGTCAGCCTCTTCTGCGGCTAGAGAGCGGGGCTGAAGAGGTTGTGGTAACTCCCTCGTGCCTAATAAGGAAGTGATGCTGCTGAACGGCTGACAGAGGTCTGCCACAGCTGAGAGATGCTAATTAAGAACGTTCTTTTATCCCATCCTCCTGCAGTCACACATCGGAATCAGAACAGAAGAATTTTCAAACATTTTTTGAAAACTTCAGACTCTTTTTAGTCTTTAGCCCTCCAGCTGTTTTAAAATTTCCCATTGATATAAACATTTTAGTCAGATAAATAAAAAAAATATTCCACAATTCCAAAAACTTAAAAATGCTCAAACACTTCTGGAGGACGTTTTTTCATGGAAAAGTCTGGATTTTTTTTGTCTTAGCAGATAGATGTGGAGGTTTGTTCTTCAATGTTTGAACCTGCAAAAACGATCAAATATGTTCAGCACAACTTTCAACTTCTGTCATCCAAACCTGACTGTTCTTCTCATTTCTCTTTCATAATTGTTCAATTCAGTGAGCTGATCTGAGTTTTTAAGGTTTTTATGTCCCATGATTCTTCATGATTCTGATGGATTCTCAGAGATGATTTAACAAAGTTTAAAATGAAATAAAACTTTAACAGCTAATCACTGATGGAAACTTTATTGAAACAGCACTAAAAAGAAGTGTCGCTCAGCGAGGCACTGACTCTTTCAGAGCCACATTTACAAACATACAAACCCAATAAGCCAACTGCTGCTTGTTTCATTTCTCTTGTCAGCATTCAGTTTTATAAACATAGCAGATGCATATAGAACCAAGAATGTAAAATGTGTAGCAGTTCAGTTTGACTCAGAAAAATGCAAATGCCAGGAGTCACAGCACTGTCCCTGCCTCTGGTCAGCGGCGGGAGCCATCTCCAGATTATTGACTCGCTACATCTTTAGCGCATAGTCCCTACATGCCGCTCACCAGATCCTTTGGACAATTATCCACTGGAGACTTCAACAGCACACCAAGCCTTGCTCAGTGCAAGTATTGTTTGTGCTGTGTAGCCTACATTACTGAGCGTTTACATTCGGGCCTGATATTCTGTTACCCTTACCCTGATTTTTTTTCCAGCCCAGAATATCTGAAGCCTGACCCCTGAAACGTCTATGACCTCTGTCTGCCCGACCCTGCCTTAGATCTATTATAGTTGTTTCTGACTTCAGCTCTGTCAACTCTTCTGCTGAAACAAGCCTGCTGTTCTTGAAGCAGCCATCTGTCTGTCTGTCGGTCTGTCTGTCGGTCTGTCTGTCGGTCCACAACACTACAGACTAGGGAGGGACACAACGACTAATTGACTTCATCCAGGAATCAATTATTATTCTTACGATCCAGAATTTTGCAAATATAGGCAGGGGGTGGGCCCTGCACTGATGAAAGTTGGAGAGACTGCATTTTCTCAATTTCAATTTTGGATGAGGAAAAGCGTGGTACTGTCAAGTGTTAAAGCCTTACATCAGGGGGTGCTGTTTTACAAATTCATTTTAAACTATCTTAAAATGGACTTAAAACAAAAAAACATGTATTGAAATGCCATTCTTAGTATTGAATTGTAAATTGCAAACTGCATTTCAAAAAACAAGACAAAATTCAACACTGAATTGTAAATAGCAAAAAGCATTTACATTTAAATGATGGTTCCATGATTGAAAATGCAGTACATAATGCTTCTACTCAAAGTTTAATGCTTAAAATTGTAGGATTGAACTGTAATTTTTCATATTGAATTCTAAATTAGAAAATGCAGCCAAAATGTCATATTTAATGGTCAAAAATGCATTTTCTAATTACATGATCAAATTGCATACTTGAATTTCCAGTTGAGAATCGAAATTGCTTTAAACTATGGGTGAAAAAAAACTTCCATACATGTTTGTTTGTACATATGTTTATTTACACTTGATTCTCTTGTAATAAATACCAGGAATCTGCAAAAAACTTCACCAGCACTGTTCAGCAGGTATTTATCTGAGTCACACTGTTGAAGGTGTGGATAAAGATGTTCTGGGTCCATTGCAGGTCAGTGAATCGCATCGTTCAAAGTGAACCAAAACTGACTTTGAATCAGACCAACAACCACAGATGATGATATGAATCGAATCATTGTTCAAATGAATCATTACACTTCTACTACAGACAGACTATAATACAAACAAAGTACCACAGAGAATGAACGCTTGCACACACACACGCACACACAGAACCTGCCCTCCGTAATCTAGTGTGTCTCTCCATCTGGGTAACGATTTCCGTGACTTGAGCATAGAAGTCCTCCATATCTTTTGATAGTTTCTCAGTCTCGATCCAAATGTTTTTTTTATTTCCAACAAATTCACATCAAAAAATGATGATTAACAGCAAATGATCTGTGCAGCACATCTGGTCCACCGCTGACACATGCAATCATATCCAATTTATGCTTGAAGTAAACCAGATCAATCAAATCAATCCTATTGACTCATCAATAATCAACATGTATGTAACGACAGTCAGCAAACAATCCATTCTCTTTCTTCATTGGTGTTTTTTGCCCTAAACTGTCTGATGCAGGTTTGGCCCTGGTCTGATCCAGATCTGGTCTGCTCTGACGGTCTCTTCCTTCACGAGATCGAGAGCTTGGCTAAAGTATGGTCCAAACTTCCAAGGAACATTTTAGTTTGATATGCAGGTGGAGTCTTCTTTCTGACATAAGACACTGTCTGCTCCATCTTGTTCATAAAACTGACCCAGCTGATGCAGCAGGACCACTGTGGTCTGACCACGCCCACATGTTCTGACAACAGAACTTTTTCTGGATCGGGTCCAGAACAACATGTTTTTGCGGTCAGACCCACAGCGATGTTTCTTTGTTAAGGAAAATCCCAGCAGTGGTGTCACAGATCCTGAGAGCCCATCCTTTTTCTGTTTGCAACTTTTTTATTTGAAAACTTATTGTTCTCATCAACAAATCGAGCGAAACCATTTTCAGTGACGGAGTGCAAACCAAGCCCGGTTCAGTGGCCGACAAAAGAGCCCCCCTACCCTCCAAGTTCCAAAAGAATTTGATGAATGCTTGCATTGAACCCTCTTCTGCATGGAGGAAAGATAATTAATCCTTGCGCTCTTTCAAGCTAAAGCTTGTTGATGTGTTGTAAACAAGCTGCCACTGACTTTGTTTCTTAAATGCAACTAAACTGGAAATGAATGTGAGAAACCTGGATCATTATATGAGTTGTGGCTACAGTGGATAGCATGGGTGAAAGCCAGACAAGAGCATCTGGGGTCCTCACAGAGGAGGAGCTCTGCAGAGCGGTCATAAATCATGGCCTGTTGTCGCATGAACACTGGTCTTTCCTTATCTAATGAGGAGCTTTTCAGCTCTCTGGATCAATACTTTGTTCTATGTAGAAATACTGTACTGTAATGGAAGCCTCTTGGGAGCTCCTTAGATGGTTTTGGAAGGCCTGGAGTGGTGGAGCCTGGCCACGTCTGCAGAGCGGAGACCTGAATGGTCAGAGGATGTCTTCCAGATTTATGTAGAGGAACACTGACCAGCTCCTTGGTATCATCAGTTGACTGATTAAAAATGAGACATGAAGCAGGATTGTGGATTACCTGCAGAGGCTGGATGCTGCAGGATAAAATCATTGCTGGAATCAGAGTAGGAAGGATTCAAGCAGGTCTGATAAGTGAACTTCTGATAACGGTGAGGACAGAGCTGTATGCTAGGAAGCAGGAGATACTGTTAGGTTTCAGTAAAGTCCTGTTGATGGTTGACAACAACCCTTAAGCCTCTTGGGGGCAGCCTCTGTATTGTGAGGATCTTTAGGACAGATCTCAGAACACATTAAGCATTTGAAAATGCTCCATGAAGTTCTGTGAAGAATAAAAGATGAAACTGTTCATTCCTCCTGTAGGTCATCCTTACTAATACGCTTGTGCACTTATAGGATGTTGATCTGTACTTTTGGAGGCAGCTGATCAGCAGCTGACTCTTTTGTCTTTTCTCCTCCTATTTTCTCCTCCATCCATCCTCTTACAGACCCCTTCATCTGCTTATTCAACCTAAAACCCACCAAGAACAAAGAATGCACAATGCAGTGCCTTAAAAAGTGTAAATGTGGCATTCCAGCATCTCTGGCAAGAGTATAAATGATGCATGTTCAAGTGAACCACTAAATGAATCCCCAGAAGATGGCAGCAGGACTGCCGTCACATTCTAAAGCCTCGCCCATGTGTGTCTGATAAAAGCTGTTAGCAGGATAGCAGTCCTTCAAATCAGCAGTTTTTCATAAAACATATGGTTTTATAACTAACACAGTGAAGTTGCCATGTACAGTTTACAGGTAAATGTTATGTTCAAAACTCTACATTTTGCTCTTATTTTAGAGGCACAAAAACTGATCTATACTTTTAACTTAGTTTTATCTTCTTTTGAAATCTGTCCACCAAGCTTTTGGGAAAATCTGCGATCCAAAATACCAACAAACGTTCATAAAGGGTGGCTTGGAGAGAACTACTTCCCCAAAGTGCAAAACATCCAGATGGCAGGAAAGAAGAAAAGAGTATCCAGTTTTTCTCAGAATAGCACACAGGCAGAAGACCCGACTGGCAGGGATGGGTCTGATCCCCCCCACAGAAGGGGGCAGCACCTAGCTGACTCCCAGCAGCTCTGGACAGGCAGGACACAGCTGGGCAACTGGATGAGACTGGTGATGGGCACTTCTTTCAATTCGACTCTCGGGAAAGAATCTGCTCTTTCGAATCTCGACTCTTTACAAAAGATTTTTTGAGGACCATTATTTTACTATAGCTTTACAAAAGTAATCATTTGTATGAAACAAATGCTTTACTGTGTAAATGTGTGTTCATGAGGAGCCTTAGAATAGCCCACCTTTTTGCTTTTATTCCAATACAAACCATTCTTTTGTTTAATATTTTCATCAGATGTTGGCATGCTAGTTCCTTTGTTAAGATGAAAAAAGCAAAAATATCCTAAAGTTCCTTGTGACCCCGAAAGAGACAAAATGGTATTGAAAATGAATGGATGAATGAATGAATGAATGGATAAATCATAAAGTTCAGGAGCCTCAGGCAGGCCCCCTCCAGCATGTCGCAGCGGCTCTCTGGACACCACTCAGCCTCCCGATGGCTGGTATAGCGGGTGCACTCACTACAGCCCCTTGACAGACTGGTGACCTGTCCACGGTGGGACGGGCTTCGTTGACCCCGCGGCCCAGAGAGAGATACAACGGTTTAAAGAAATTGGATGGAAGTTCAGGATGAGAACGCTTGGATTGATCCTCCATCTGTTCCCTGGCTGATCGAGTCACTGAACATGTCGCGTGCCCAAAGCCGGGTCCCTTATGGGTTGATGCGACGCAAACAAGAACAAC
Source organism: Adrianichthys oophorus (assembly GCA_036245035.1). NCBI lineage: Eukaryota > Metazoa > Chordata > Actinopteri > Beloniformes > Adrianichthyidae > Adrianichthys > Adrianichthys oophorus. The sequence goes on along the minus strand of BSAI01000011.1, from coordinate 224,415 downwards.
AAAGAATCAGCTCCCACCATTTGAGAGTCGACTCTTTGGACTCCCTAAGAGGCAGCGATTCTTAGAATCACTGCTTTCGAGCATGACCCATCATTAGATGATGTAACCCAGTCTTGGTTCCAGGATGAGCAGGGACAGACTTCCCCCATGTAACAAATATAAAACTCCAGATCACAGTCACAGATGCAATTCAAATTAGAAATCCAGAACCAGGGATTTTCTCACTGGACAGACACAAACAAGCTGAAAAGAAGGTCATGAACGGCACATCTTTGTGGTGTTTTTGTGTTCAAACCAACAGCCAATCAGAGACAGAGAAACTTTGAGGTCCTGTGACGTGTTGCTTAGTTTTGGGATCATTTTCCGATCTGCATGGATAACACCTATAAAAAGTGAAGTGTGACAAACACGCCTGTTTGTTTGTTGTAAAACGGGGGTACACTTACCATTGGAGCCAGTCGAGCTGCCCTGCCCTGCTTCCTGCAGGACAGAACTGGACAGAAAAACTCCCAAAGCCTCACCTGCAGACGCTGCCTCACCTCACCTTCAAGTGACCTGACTGGTGTGCGCCTCGGTGCAAAATTGTCCCCATTGACTTTATGCTGCCGGCAAAGTAAAAGCAGACTTTGTAAACTGAAAGAACTGATACTCCAAAGTTTGCCTCACTTATATCCATCACTACTGACAGGTGAGAAGAAGTCAAAGACAGATACTTACGCGTGGAATTGTCTATCTGTAACATTGGCTCATCAAAGTTTAACAACACCTGAGGGGCTGGTGGCTGGTGCCAGCTTTGGTGAGGGACCAGCATGAATAATGGAGGCAGTGTTTGATCATGGCTGGTTTGAGTGAAACTGAACGCAGACGTGCAGCTCAGGAGGATGGCAGAAAGTCTGTAAGGAGCTGCAATGAAAGTCAGAGAAAGGAGGTCAGAGGGAGAGAGGCCAGTACGCCTCCTTCCCCTGGGCCAACATTGTCTCTCCTCTTCTGTCAGCTGCTAAAAAGAAAGTTTTTAAACTGACTAAAAAGGCCTGTTTCCTGCTGAAAATCTTTTCTGAATGCCAAACACTCCATGTATACTGTGAACTTCTGAATGTCACTCAGAGCAAATATGCCTCAAACATATTCTACTGTTTCTTTCCTTTAAAAACATGGCAAAGCGGATTTCCTGATGGGATTTTGAAACAGGTATTTAACTGACAAGAGAAAGAAGATTGTAAAGATGAGAAGGAAAGGAAGAGGGTGCTGTCTTCAAGTAGAGATTTGAATTGCTGCACCACATCCAACCTCCAGTCCAGACAGGACACTACTTCGGAGACCTCTGCTGCACCTCGCATCTGAAGCGGACAGAGAGAATTCTGGGAGTTGGAGGTTATTATCTGATGCAACAGATATGCAACAAATAACTCAGCTCAGCTCTGCTCTGAACACTGAATCTGCAGACTAACATCACTAAATGGAGCAGTGCACCACAGAAACATCGGATCTGTTTTAGGGGTGAGTTCAAAAAAGCTGAATTCTTTTTGGCACCAAACTGTGACTTCAGGTGTGCTAGTGCTGCAGCTGTGTGAGTCCTCCAGCTGAGCAAGTCTTGCTTTTGTGCAAGTCCTGCAGCTGCACATGCCCCACAGACAGGCGAGTCCTTCATCTGCGCATGCCCCACAGA